>MJUU01055271.1:0-23154 GCA_002080025.1 Modiolus philippinarum | reverse complement strand
GAGGGCGCTTGAAATCAGAACAGAGAAAGAACAGGTTGAATATTTGATGGACATGGACAAGCGACGAAATGCGAGGAACTGCACCGGAAAAGAATTCGTTAAACAGGTACAGATCTAGAAAGGATATCGTCTCCTATGGATGTTTTGTTTCGGGTTGTTTTAACCTGGATATGGGATGCTGCCTCCTTGACATTTACCCAATTTCCTTTCTTTTTTCATATTACGTTAACTTCCATACGATGATGATACTATCTTCTTCACATGTTCATCGTTTTATAGAATAAGGTGTTAATGCTTTCAAGTCAGATTTAGTGCTTTTTATTGGATGATTGAACTTAAAATGAAGAGGTATCACTTTACATTTTTATCATGTATTTCAGCGTTTTGCTATTATTTTATGAAATGATAGTTTTTACCCAAACGTTACATTTTATACATAAGATTGACTCAGGTAAGAAAAATATTGATTGCCAAAACGTAATATTTGTCTTTGCCCAAACGTATACATTTTTTTGCCCAAATGAAATGCTGATTTGCCAAAATGTAAAACGCCGGTGACATAGGGTGTGTTCTCTGAATGCCAATATTCTTAAAATCGCATAATTAAATATTGTTGTTTTAGTAGTTATGAAGGGGTACAGTACGGGGTTTGATTAGATATAAATTGTATTAATCAAATTTGTTAGCCATAGGTAGACAAAATGAACGATATTGTTAAAATAATATTGTAAATTTGAGGGTGAATTCCTGATAAAAATGATAAAAATATAATATTTTGAATTAATTTTGTAAATTTTGTTAAAAAAATGCGGGAAAATATAATAAAAAAAAAATCAAATATTTTATTTGTCTTATAAACTAACGCAGACGTTTGTGACAATAACAAACATAACTATACAAGCGAGTGAAACCAATCGCATGTTACAGAGTTACGAGTCCCCTGCCCTCAGTTCTAACGACCGATATATAAATATACACAATTTTTAGGGGGATAGATCAGGTGTTCGAATTGAAAAAAAAATGATTAAAACAGTGGTAACAGAAATATGAAACTGTTATTGAATACATTAAATACACGAAATAAGTAATTTAGATACAACATATTTTTGTGTTTTATTTATTGTCTAACAAAATGATATAAAATCGATATATATTTGAAATAAATTAATGATTCTGTATTTGAATTAAATTAAAGATTTTTCACTTCCTTTTTCATGCAAAATATTACATGTAATAATACTGACAGATTTTTTGTTGTTGAAAAAATGTAGTTTTTATAGAACTGAAATGAGTATCTTTTAAATGAAGGGTCAACAAGACAATGAAAATGACAAATAACACAGCACACAATCTTAATGGTAATTAAGAGGTACAATAGTTACCCTATATGAGGCCCCATAATCCTCACTTATGAGCACCTATAAAATTCTTTGATTTTATAAAATGTTGGCATTCAGGCACACAGCCTGACAGAGACTTAATAAACATTTGTTGGAAAGCAACACAAAGTATTTTTTTAAATAGTCCAGGGGTAAAATTATACAAACTATGAATATGAAAATGTCCAGAAAAAAAAAATAAATAAAACCAGTAAGGAATACACAACAAAAGGGTTAGCGAAAAGGGCACTGAAAGAGACAAATAGACTAACACCTTAAAACGCAAACAAAAAAAATTACAACTGGAAAAATAACATGCAAAAAAAAAATGAAAAATAAAACACTGAATTAATATTTTAAAAACTTACAACAACAGATATGCCTTAAATAAATAGCCGGGGACCAATACACAAAAACGAAAATATCTGATATAGACATTCAAAAGGAAAAGAAAAAAAAATTCAAAACGGGCAAAGTAATCAAATGGTAGTAAATATAACCCGATTTCCAGAACATAATCCGATATCGCCACATGCATATCTCAAACCAATACACATCATAGGTTGACACGATATCAAAATGCAGGATATACCATTCAGAAGCTAGCAAACTACGATAAACTGCCAAGGGGTCACATTTGAAATTGTTTGTTATGGTTCGCAATAAAATGTAACTTAACATTATTTAACAAGACAACAAAACAATACACAAAAGAGGATTTTTTAGTCCTATGTTAAAAATTCAGAAAATCGTGACACTCTTGAAAAATATGTATTTTATTTCCTCGATATTTGACCGGCTTTGGATTCTTGTGTATTCACGCATTCAAATCATATGGTTAAAAAACTATAAAGTATATGTTTCTAATTTTGAATGATTGCGTGTCGAAAACCTTTTCGTGTGCATCGGAGTTCTTTGTGTACATTTATGTCCCCTTTTTCTTTTTGTGTGTATTGCTTTTGGATAAAATTTTATTTGATTCATTCGGGTTATGTTTACACCCCGGTTTTATAATTTTACATTTTTAAAAAAAATACTTTGTTTGGAATGCCTTTTAAATAATATTTTCTTTCATTTTAAATATTTATTTCTAGATTTTTTTTTGAGTGTCTGTTGGTGCTTCGCTATTCATCTAAATATGTATATCTGTTGTTGTAATTTATCATTATTTTTTGTTTGTTTGTATCTTTTACTCTTGTCATGATTTTTTTTTATTTCTTGCTATTTATTCGTTGCATTTTTTTGATGTTTTTAAGTACCAGGTCCAATCGTCCTTTTCACTAATCCTTACTAATCTTATTAATGTCTTTTTGTTGTGTATTCCCTCACTGGTTTATTTTTTTCCTTCACTTTTTAGACATTCTAATGTATTAAATATAAATAAATCATCTTTTGATATTAATAAAACAAATTGATCGGCTAATCTGATTTTTATTTAATACACACTCAAAGTTTTAAATTTCAAAGTTGTCAGACAACAATAGCAGTCTTTCCCGGCCACTGTTTCTACCTCTTAGAAAAAAAAAATCATTTTAAGCATAAATCATTTTTGAAAATCACTGAACATTTTTTTTGATTAAGTCCTATAAATTTCGAATATTAAAGTTTAAAGTCCTAATTTCAATTTTTTTCTTCCGGCAATCGAGATGTCTTTAGAATTAATTTCATCAATTAATGTATCATCTTATAGATCTTCTATTAGCTTTCAAAGTATTTGCGCATGTTAATGCATTCAAAATATATGAAGGACAAGACATGCATTTCAATACCTACCGTTTTTTTTTAAACTTCCCGTTAATACACATTGAACATGTTTGTAAATGTTTGTATAACTATGTACTTGGCGATCAATGATCACAAGTGTGAAACCAAGGATGATAGCTTTGCGATCAAGGATCATATTACTTTGCGATCAAGGATCATATGAGTTTGTAATCAAGGATCACAATCTTGCAATCAATGATCACAATGATCGCACTGTTGTGATCAGTGACGCTGTGCAATCAAGGATCGTACCACAAGTTGTGATCACTGAAAATAACTTTTGAGATCAATAATTGCAAATTGTTTTGTGATCATTGATGGCATATACCCGTATGATCATTGATTGCAAGCAAGAACAATCCTTAATTGCAATAATTTACTGCTACAGGATCACAAAATGATCACTTGGGGATCACAAAAACGGCAATCTTGAATTTTCCCTGTACTGTATCTCCCTCATGCATAGCTCTGTCTTTAGCTGATATTTGGCTTTTCTATTAAGATCCTTTTAAAAAATTCCAAAGATTTCCTTGAACAGCTCTCCTCAAACAGTCTCGCATACTGCAATATCATTTAAACTTTTGATTTGTCTACCCTTTATACAACTATTCCCGATAATAAACTTAAAACAGTAATTTCCGATCTGATACATCAATGTTTCTGTACAAAAACCGGAGAACACAGGTATTCCTATCTGGTAATAGGAAAAGATAAAACATATTTTGTATAGAACCACACTGAGTCAAACAAGAAATACAGTGAAAATGATGTGATTAAGATGCTTGAATTTTTGATCGACAACATTTTTGTTGAATGTGGAGGCCGTGTTTTTCAACAGACAATAGGGACTCCTATGGGAACAAATTTTGCGCCACTTTTAGCTGACCTTTTCCTTTTTTCGTATGAAGCAAAGCTTTTACAGGGGCTGATACAACAGAAACAAAAACAGCTAGCCCAGACTTTTAATTTCAGCTTCAGATATATAGACGATGTACTTTCTCTTAATAACCCAAAATTTAAAGAATATTTACATCGTATCTACCCCAGTGAACTTGAAATTAAAGAGACAATCGATACACCCGATTCTGCTTCATACCTTGACCTTTTGTTGTACATTGATGAACATGGACGTCTGAAATCTAGATTATATGACAAACGTGATGATTTTGACTTTCCAATTGTGAACTTTCCCTTTCTCTGCAGCAATATACCTGCATCCCCAGCATATGGAGTATATATTTCACAATTAATTCGTTACTGTAGAGTGTGCAGTACATAGAGTGACTTTGTGGAAAGAGCAAAACCACTGTCACAAAAACTGCTGAGTCAGGGATATGTTCAGCCTTTGTTACTTTCGTCCCTTCAGAAATTCTATGGCCGTCACCACGACATCATAGATAGATATGAAATGTCAGTGTCACAAATAAAAACTGACATTTTCAGCTATATTCGCGTCTTCCCTGATTTGACATTACCGGTTTCGACTTAACCCTGGATTGACCCACTGACAGTATGACGGGTGCTGTGCACAGAGCAGGACATGCTTACCCTTCCGCGGCACCTGATGTCACTCTTGTTTATTGAAAGTTCACACTGTTAGTGCTTTAGTTTTTTGTGTTGTATATGTAACGTTCGTGTGTTTTGTGGGCATGTGGTGTCTTTGGTCTTCCGTCTAATGGTGTTCTTGTTTTTGCCTTGTCTCTGGACTTTGATTTGTGTAATCTTGTGCTTTGTTCCTTCGGTATTCTACTGCCGTTGTTTTGGTAATTTGCTCTCTATCAGCTTTAATTTTTTTTTTTTCGGTTTTTGGACTTCCAAATGTTTTGATTTTATCTGCACTGAAGAGACATAAGTTGCCGAAATGCGCATATGCAGAACCTAAATTAACAGTAACTTCGCTATTGTGTTATTTGTTACCACTGGGCCGATGCCTCTGTTGGTGGACTGTAAGTCCCCGGGGGTATACACCAACCCAGTAGTCAGTACTTCGGTGCTGACCCGAAAATCGGTTTTATTTTAAAACTTGTAATATCTCAATTTTATGAAATTGTGATTAAAAATAAGGAGTATCTCCTTCATGCATAGCTCTGTCCTTAGCTGAATTTTGGCTTTTCTATTAAGATCCTTTTTGGTTATTTGTTCTCTATCAGCTTTAAATGCTTTTTTTTATTTATGGACATCCAAATGGTTTGATTTTATCTGCAACGAAGAGACATAAGTTGTCGAAATGCGCATATGCAGAACCTAAATTAACAGTAACTTTGGTATTTTGTTATGTGATAAGAGAAAATACAGAGTGTCAAGCAATCAATTATTTCCTGTACAAAATTAAAAGCGGGTAAGACTACCTTATTCACTTTTTTCAAATATATGCAACTTAACTGAAAAGAGATACATGTATCCTATGGAACCCCAAGTTCTAATTTATATGGGATTACTTAATTTAAAGTTAAACAGAATGATACCAGAAAGATAAGATATTGGCCGGAGAAGAGATGCGAAGTAGGCACCAACAGAAGCTTACCACGTAGCTGCAACGATTTATGTTATCACATTCCTAGCTTATTCAAACTTAATTGAGTAATAAAATGAAATATTTTATTTCACCCAAACAAAAATCGTTGCAGCTACGTGCGGACAATTGGGCTTTCAATGTCAAGCCTTATTACACAGGTGGAAATGTTTATTGATAAATAACATGATACATGGATTGTACATGTTACTGTAATGTGTTTGAAACTAAGCTATTGTGTGAATTTAAAAAAAGATAAAATGTGCTGAAAGCATTAAAATCAAAAGGATAAACAGATTTTGTCATTTTGTAGATAATTGCGTTAATTTTGCAGTACGAAATGAAATTATTTCGACAGCAAATGTCATTATTTCAATTTTGTTAATAACCTGCTTTCAAAAGCTGTTTTCTGTTCATCATGTTTTTTTGTTTTGTTTTTTGATTTTTTGTTTTTTGTTTTTTGTTTTTGTTTTTTTTTTCAAACGAAATGCACAGGTATATTTCTTCACAAACAGATCTAAGAAATGACGAAATAATGAAATAAAAAGGGTATCATGTTTGCATTTGATTGAGAGTAAGTTATTAAAAAATGTAAGAAATAGGCAAACTAATAAGGTTTCTCAAGAACCATAAATTTGTTATTATATTTTGTATAGAAAGGTAAAGAACAAACTATTTTAATGTTAAAGTAATTTGAATATATCCAATGGAAGACCTTAAAAGGGGACGTACCATTACTGGCTGAAGTGAACCCGAAAGACTGTATTTCTTAACATTTTTAAAGTCATTTGGACAGGGTTAGAAAGTTCCGCCACTGGAAAAGGGGAGTATGGTTAGAGGCAGAAAATTTAGCCTTCTATACGAGACCAAGTGACTCTGTTCTTTTAAGAAAAATAAAGAAGGGGTCTTTATACTACATGGAGCATGACGTCTCTCCACACAGTTCGGCTATTATGGTTCGCTTTCCGTATTATAACCTGACTATCCCGCATAGACAGGGTATTTCCCTATTCACCAGCTATGGACGCACCTGAAAACCGATTCAAGTTCCGGGCTTATATATTCAATCTTCTCTGAACATGAATACGGTTGTGTATTCAAATAATGATATCGAACCCGATATAAGGCATTATCAATGTAGTTTTCTGTCAAAATCGTATCTTGAAATTAGTCATATTCCAATTAGTCATATTCAAGTAATGCAAAAAAAAATAATACTGGTGTTGAAAATATTCGTTTTAAATGATAAAAAATAAAATGAATATAGTTTTTTTGTTTGTTTGCTTGTTTGTTTGATTTTTTTTTTTTTTGCAACAAACCATTTTGCATGAATGATGAATCAATTTGACGACTTTCGAGTGTCCGGAGTTAAAACCCCTAAATAAAAACAAGCGGCTATCGAGAATTATTTTTAACATAGAATATAACAGGAGGGTTGCAGAAAAAAATCCTATAACTTCGGTTTTCGGAAAGTCAAGGTCAAATCTGTTGGATATGATGTTGATACAGCCTCGGGGTACAATCCAACATACTTTTCATGATGCTCACCTGTACAGGTAAGCTACCGGTAGATGTTAATTACACTTTTAATTAACATGATGTGACAGAGGGGCGCATTACATTTGGCAAAATAATAAGCGTGACAATGTCACGTTTGGGCAAAGAAAATTGTAACGTTTTGGCAAATCATATTTTGTTACTTGAGTCTTCCATACTTGTAATTACATGTAAGAATATGTAAATTAATTATTTTTTAACTAATGTTCAATCTTTAAACGTATTCTCAACCTATAAGATTTAGGTAAACTTAGGTTTTAGCTATAGTGAGTTTCCATACATGGAAGCTTTGAAAGTAAATATTCAGTGTTGCACCACAGGATCGAAGATGTCATGATTTTGCGGATTTTGTGCTTAAAACCTACAAAAACGAAACAAAAAGAACCAAGAACGGGGATGAGTCCTTTCACGCATATTTGAACGAACAATTATATACTTCCCATCCGACAATATTTATTTTCATCGATGTTATAATCAAATTACAATCCACAACTAATATCAAGATACGAACTATTGAAAAGAGGGCGTTTGAAATCAGAACAAAGAAAGAACAGGTTGAATATTTGATGGACATGGACAAGCGACGAAATGCGAGGAACTGAACCGGAAAAGAATTCGTTAAACAGGTACAGATCTAGAACGGATATCGTCTTCTATGGATCTTTGTTTCGGGTTGTTTTAACCTTGATATGGGATGTTGTCTCCTTGACATTTACCCAATTTCCTTTCTTTTTCATAATACCTTAACTTCCATACGATGATGATACTATCTTCTTCACATGTTCATCGTTTCATAGAATAAGGTATTAATGATTTCAAGTCAGATTTAGTGATTTTTATTGGATGATTGAACTTAAAATGAAGAGGTATCATTTTACATTTTTATCATGTATTTCAGCGTTTTGCTATTATTTTATGAAATGATATTTTTTACCCAAACGTTACATTTTATACATAAGATTGACTCAGTTAAGAAAATATTTTTTGCCAAAACGTAATATTTTTCTTTGCCCAAACGTATACATTTTTGTGCCCAAATGAAATGCTGATTTGCCCAAATGTAAAACGCCGGTGACAGAGAGTGTGTTCTGTGAATGCCAATATTCTTAAAATCGCATAATCAAAAATTGTTGTTTTAGTAGTTATGAAGGGGTACAGTACGGGGTTTGATTAGATATAAATTGTATTAATCAAATTTGTTAGCCATAGGTAGACAAAATGAATGATATTGTAAATAATATTGTGAATTCTAGATAAAAATGATAAAAATATAATATTTTGAATTAATTTTGTAAATTTTGTTAAAAAAAATGTGGGAAAATATAATAAAAAAATCAAATATTTTATTTGTCTTATAAACTAACGCAGACGTTTGTGACAATACTAAACATAACTTTACAAGCGAGTGAAAACAATCGCATGCAACAGAGTTACGAGTCCCCTGTCCTCAGTTCTAACGACCGATATATAAATATACACAATTTTTAGGGGGATAGATCAGGTGTTCGAATTAAAAAAAATGATTAAAACAGTGGTAACAGAAATATGAAACTGTTATTGAATACATTAAATACACGAAATAAGTAATTTAGATACAAAATATTTTTGTGTTTTTTTATTGTCTAACAAAATGATATAAAATCAATATATATTTGAAATAAATTAATGATTCTGTATTTGAATTAAATTAAAGATTCACTTCCTTTTTCATGCAAAAAATTACATGTAATAATACTGACAGATTTTTTTGTTGCTGAAAAAATGTAGTTTTTATAGAACTGAAATGAGTATCTTTTAAATGAAGAGTCAACAAGACAATGAAAATGACAAATAACACAGCACAATATCTTAATGATAATTAAGAGGTACAATAGTTACCCTATATGAGGCCCCATAATCCTCACTTATGAGCACCTATAAAATTCTTTGATTTTATAAAATGTTGGCATTTAGGCACACAGCCTGACAGAGACTTAATAAACATTTGTTGGAAAGCCACACAAAGTATTTTTTTTTAAATAGTCTAGAGTTAAAATTATACAAACTATGAATATGAAAATGCCCAGAAAAAAACTAAAACCAGTAAGGAATACACAACAAAAGGGTTAGCGAAAAGGGCACTGAAAGAGACAAATAGACTAAAACCTTAAAACGCAAAAAAAAATATTACAACTGGAAAAATAACATGCAAAAAAAAATGAAAAATAAAACATTGAATTAATAATTAATTAAAAACTTACAACAACAGATATGCCTTAAATAAATAGCCGGGGACCAATACACAAAAACGAAAATATCTGATATAGACATTCAAAATGAAAAGAAAACAAATATTCAAAACGGGCAAAGTAATCAAATGGTAGTAAATATAACCCGATTTCCAGAACATAATCCGATATCGCCACATGCATATCTCAAACCAATACACATCATAGGTTGACACGATATCAAAATGCAGATATACCATTCAGAAGCTAGCAAACTACAATCAACTGCCAAGGGGTCACATTTGAAATTGTTTGTTATGGTTCGCAATAAAATGTAACTTAACATTATTTAACAAGACAACAAAACAATACACAAAAGAGGATTTTTTAGTCCTGTGTTAAAAATTCAGAAAATCGTGACACTCTTGAAAAATATGTATTTTATTTCCTCTATATTTGACCGGCTTTGCATTCTTGTGTATTCACGCATTCAAATCATATGGTTAAAAACTATAAAGTATATGTTTCTAAAGTTTGAATGATTGCCTGTCGAAAACCTTTTCGTGTGCATCGGAGTTCTTAGTGTACATTTATGTTCCCTTTTCTTTTTGTGTGTATTGCTTTGGGATAAAATTTTATTTGATTCATTCGGGATATGTTTACACCCCGGTTTTATAATTTTACATTTTTAAAAAATACTTTGTTTGGAATGCCTTTTAAATAATGTTTTCTTTCATTTTAAATATTTATTTCTAGATTTTTTTTGAGTGTCTTTTGGTGCTTCGCTATTCATCTAAATATGTATATCTGTTGTTGTAATTTATCATTATTTTTTGTTTGCTTGTATCTTTTATTCTTGTCATGATTTTTTTTTTATTTCTTGCTATTTATTCGTTGCATTTTTTTTATGTTTTTTAGTACCAGGTCCAATCGTCCTTTTCACTCATCCTTACTAATCTTATTAATGTCTTTTTGTTGTGTATTCCCTCACCGGTTTATTTTTTTTTCTTTCACTTTTTAGACATTCTAATGTATTAAATATAAATAAATCATCTTTTGATATTAATAAAACTAATTGATCGGCTAATCTGATTTTTAATTAATACACACTCAAAGTTATAAATTTCAAAGTTGTCAGACAACAATAGCAGTCTTTCCCGGCCATATTTTCTACCTCTTAGTAAAAAAAAATCATTTTAAGATAAATCATTTTTGAAAATCACTGAACATTTTTTTGATTAAGTCCTATAGATTTCGAATATTAAAGTTTAAAGTCCTAATTTCACATTTTTTCTTCCGGCAATCGTGATGTCTTTAAAATTAATTTAATCAATTAATGTATCATCTTATAGATCTTCTATTAGCTTTTAAAGTATTTGCGCATGTTAATGCATTCAAAATATATGAAGGACAAGATATGCATTTCAAGACTTTCCGTTAATACACATTGAACATGTTTGTAAATGTTTGTATAACTATGTACTTGGCGATCAATGCTCACAAGTGTGAAATCAAGGATGATAGCTTTGTGATCAAGGATCATATGACTTTGCGATCAAGGATCATATGTGTTTGTGATCAAGGATCACAATCTTGCAATCAAAGATCACAATGATCGCACTGTTGTGATCAATGACGCTGTGCAATCAAGGTTCGCACCACAAGTTGTGATCACTGAAAATAACTTTTAGGATCAATAATTGCAAATTATTTTGTGATCATTGATCGCATATACCCGTATGATCATTGATCGCAAGCAAGAACAATCCTTGATTGCAATAATTGACTGCTACAGGTGTTTTTCAACAGACAATAGGGACTCCTATGGGAACAAATTGTGCGCCACTTTTAGCTGACCTTTTCCTTTTTTCGTATGAAGCAAAGTTTTTACAAGGGCTGATACAACAGAAACAAAAACAGCTAGCCCAGACTTTTAATTTCAGCTTCAGATATATAGACGATGTGCTTTCTCTTAATAACCCAAAATTTAAAGAATATTTACATCGTATCTACCCCAGTGAACTTGAAATTAAAGAGACAATCGATACACCCGATTCTGCTTCATACTTTGACCTTTTGTTGTACATTGACGAACATGGACGTCTGAAATCTAGATTATATGACAAACGTGATGATTTTGACTTTCCAATTGTGAACTTTCCCTTTCTCTGCAGCAATTCACCTGCATCCCTAGCATTTGGAGTATATATTTCACAATTAATTCGTTACTGTAGAGCGTTCAGTACATAGAGTGACTTTGTGGAAAGAGCAAAAGCACTGTCACAAAAACTGCTGAGTCAGGGATATGTTCAGCCTTTGTTACTTTCGTCCCTTCAGAAATTCTATGGCCGTCACCACGACATCATAGATAGATATGAAATGTCAGTGTCACAAATAAAAACTGACATTTTCAGCTAGATTCGCGTCTTCCCTGATTTGACATTACCGGTTTCGACTTCACCCTGGATTGACCCACTGACAGTGTGACGGGTGCTGTGCACAGAGCAGGACATGCTTACCCTTCCGGGGCACCTGATGTCACTCTTGTTTATTGAAAGTTCACACTGTTAGTGCTTTAGTTTTTTGTGTTGTATATGTAACGTTCGTGTGTTTTGTGGGCATGTGGTGTCTTTGGTCTTCCGTCTAATGGTGTTTTTGCTTTTGCCTTGTCTCTGGACTTTGATTTGTGTAATCTTGTGCTTTGTTCCTTCGGTATTCTACTGCCGTTGTTTTTGGTAATTTGCCCTCTATCAGCTTTAAATGTTTTTTTTTTTTTTTTCGATTTTTGGACCTCCAAATGTTTTGATTTTATCTGCACTGAAGAGACATAAGTTGTCGAAATGCGCATATGCAGAACCTAAATTAACAGTAACTTCGCTATTGTGTTATTTTTTACCACTGGGCCGATGCCTCTGTTGGTGGACTGTAAGTCCCCGGGGGTATACACCAACCCAGTAGTCAGTACTTCGGGTTGACCCGAAAATCGGTTTAATTTTAAAACTTGTAATATCTAAATTTTATAAAATTGTGATTAGAAATAAGAAGTATCTCCTTCATGCATAGCTCTGTCCTTAGCTGAATTTTGGCTTTTCTATTAAGATCCTTTTTGGTTATTTGTTCTCTAATAGCTTTAAACGTTTTTTTTTTTTTTTTTTTTTTTTTTTTTTTTGGTTTATGGACATCCAAATGTTTTGATTTTATCTGCAACGAAGAGACATAAGTTGTCGAAATGCGCATATGCAGAACCTAAATTAACAGTAACTTCAGTATTCTGTTATGTGATAAGAGAAAATACAGAGTGTCAAGCAATCAATTTTTTCCTGTACAAAATTAAAAGCGGGTAAGACTACCTTATTCACTTTTTTCAAATATATGCAACTTAACTGAAAAGAGATACGTGTATCCTATGGAACCCCAAGTTCTAATTTATGTGGAATTACTTAATTTAAAGTAAAACAGAATGATACCAGAAAGATAAGATATTGGCCGGAGAAGAGATGCGAAGTAGGCACCAACAGAAGCTAACCACGTAGCTGCAACGATTTATGTTATCACATTCCTAGCTTATTCAAACTTAATTAAGTAATAAAATGAAATATTTTATTTCACCCAAACAAAAATCGTTGCAGCTACGTGCGGACAATTGGGCTTTCAATGTCAAGCCTTATTACACAGGTGGAAATGTTTATTGATAAATAACATGATACATGGATTGTACATGTTACTCTAATGTGTTTGAAATTAAGCTATTGTGTGAATTTAAAAAAAAAGATAAAATGTGCTGAAAGCATTAAAATCAAAAGGATAAACAGATTTTGTCATTTTCTAGATAATTGCGCTAATTTTGCAGTACGAAATGAAATTATTTCGACAGCAAATGTCATTATTTCAGTTTTGTTAGAAACCTGCTTTCCAAAGCTGTTTTCTGTTCATCATGTTTTTTTGTTTTGTTTTGTTTTTTGATTTTTGTTTTTTTTGTTTTTTTGTTTTTTTTTTTTCAAACGAAATGCACAGGTATATTTCTTCGCAAACAGATCTAAGAAATGACGAAATAATGAAATAAAAAGGGTATCATAATTGCATTTGATTGAGAGTAAGTTATTAAAAAAGGTAAGAAATAAGCAAACTAATTAGGTTTCTCAAGTACCATAAATTTGTCATTATATTTTCTATAGAAAGGAAAAGAACAAACTATTTTAATGTTAAAGTAATTTGAATATATCCAATGGAAGACCTTAAAAGGGGACGTACCATTACTGGCTGCAGTGAACCCGAAAGACTGTATTTCTTAACATTTTTAAAGTCATTTGGACAGGGTTAGAAAGTTCCGCTTGATATCTATTTCGGTTTATAGATTTCCATATGCTTTGATTTTATCTGCACTAAAGAGACATAAGTTGTTGAAATGCGCATATGCAGAAAAAAAATTCACAGTAATTTCTGCATTTTGTTGTTTATTGTAACTGCTGGTGGACTGTTAGTCCCCGGGGGTATTCACCAACTCAACAACCAGTACATCAGTGCTGGAATGAAGACCGATTTTATTTGAAAACAAGAAATATGTGAATTTAAGATAAACAATTGTTAAACTTAAGGAGTATCTCCCTCTTACATAGCTCTGTCCTTCGCTGATTTTGGCTTTCAATTTAAGGTAATTTGTTCTATCTCAGCTTTCAGATATTTCAGTTTATTGATTCCAAAAAAAATTGATTTGTTCTGTAATGAAGAGGCATGAGTTGTCGTAATGCACATATGCAGAAACTAAGTTCAAAATAACTTCAGTATTTTCTTATAAATTACTTTCTTTAGAAAAAATAAAATACGGTTTAATTTCTCCTAGCTATATGTTTGGAATGAATTTTCTGCAATTAAGTTTGATCCTGCTATTAGTCATATAATTTTTCTACTCTTTGTCAGCAATCATCTCAGTGCAAGTAAATAATGCCTTGAAAAAGAAAAATAAATAAAAAAAATAAATAATATGAATAAAAAAAAAATGGAATAAAGAGGAGAAACCGGTGCATATTTTCACAATTTGAAATTCAGTGGCAAAGAGTAGCAGAAATATTATTTCCAAAAGCTATTTATCATTAAAAAAATTCTAATGCGCTTGAAATTAATTAAATATCTGCGGGTCTGGTCTACAAAGAAAATATTTTAGGATGGTCAGTCTGAGAACCATATACAACACAGCATGCTTGTTCCTCTCCTACATTATCCAACCAATCCCGAATATATAGTGAAGGAGCACATTGACAATGTAAACAAGCATTGTATTGCTGTTATAAATCTTGAAATGCCTTCAACTGTAATTAAAAAGTAAACTTATATTCAATCCCACATCCCGAATGAATTACTATGATGGATTAGTTATACATTTTAATTTTGAATCCAATTCGTCAATAGTTTTAGGTGAGTACATCTTTTAACGTGTTTTACCATTGGATCAAATAATTACTGGCATTAGTCATTTTGTTTCTGGCCTTCATCATACAGACACATGGTTTATTTTGTCACATCCGAAAGACATAGCTGTATGCGTGTATCCAATGGTAATTTTTCCGGTGATCTGCATGTGAATAAGATATAGGTCCTAACATGCCAGTGAGGACGACGAAAAGACTTTTGTATTCAAGTCTGGTTCCGTTTGGAGCAACTATTTTAACTAACACAAAAGCAAGAATTTCTTTTCATATCTAAAAATTGACAATATTTCTATGCCTTTTGAGCGGGAGGAGATGAAACTTTATTCGAAATAGGCAATGTATTTTTTTTCGAAAACGGGAGTGTAACAGTTAAATTTTGGTGAGACATTGTTATCAGCTCCCCTCAATGAGACAGTGAAACAAAAAGATTTAACACTAATTGTGAAAAATACTACAGTTAAGTTTACTATATGACAAAATTAAGCATAAATGAACTAAAAAAGGAATATTTATGTTGAAACATTCATTTATTTATATACTAGATCCAAATTTTAAATACACTTATACCTATACTATGAAATGTGACTTTGAATATTCAGTTTTAAAATTTTGTTTCGAGTTCCGATAACTTAACAAGGCATAGCTTTTCTTCAATATTACCTGGTTTAGGTTTTACATTAAACGGCCAAGAATCAGCAGTATACAAGTATTGGGAGACATGTTCTATATAAATGATCCACTTCTCACTGGAATAGTTGTATTTGAATATTTTTACTGAGTAAATTATGCCATTTTTTGTTATTAGTGTGTGTTTGTTTTCACATAACCCTATAGGTATTATTTTTATCAAATGAATGACCGTTTCAGTTGTCTTTTTATAAGCTGTGAAGAAAAGCAACTCGACTAATATGTTTTCGATATTTTTTCTCGTTTCAGTCTAAATATAAAATGACAGAATCGGTCATAATTCATACATTCGCCTGTTTCAATAAAGATAGAATTGTATGGTTTGTTTCAAACGTTTGCAATCTGAGTCAGATGACATAATTGTATATTGTGTCATGTGGTCACATGCTCGCACTAGACACGTATTTAGGTCCCCCCGCCGATCGGAAATTGTTAGCTTCAAACGAGCTTGCAAGCATATCATTTGAGATAACGCCTTTTTCTCCTGGTCTTCAATTCACACTATCCGCCTCATAAATGTCACATTGAGCCGTCTTTGGTCGACAATTGTTGTATTGTTGCTAGTGTTGAGTTACAGTTAGCAGGGAAAACCCATATAATCCCGAAACATAGCCATTTGCCTTTTATATATTTATGCACGCCACTTGTCAAGAACACGTGTTTCATTGGTTCCAGCAAAAAAACCGGTATGTCTTCAGTTAAGAGTTCATTTAAAGTGTGTTGTCCATATCGACTTGCTATGTATAGGTGGTATTGTCTATTGAACGTGTACTGTATGCATATGGAATTAAATTATTCATGACAAGGAACAATATTATTCACGGTTTTTCATCATCATATTTTATTGCCTTTTTACATAAACTGTTGTGGAATTTAAAATTGAAAAAAAAAAACAAAAACAAAAACATTCAAAATCAGGATAAACTACATGTAATCTACTACATGTAAATACAAAGTGGTTTTGTTCTAATGAGAGATTTATTAGGAATCTCAAAAAAGTATTGTTACAAAGTTTTGGATAATCATTCTTTGTGAAATCAGGATAAATTCGTTACACAGTGCTGAATTGTCCTACTAGGGGTTTTATTGGATCAACAAAATTCTGTATTATCACGATTCCACACTGTGTAATTAATACGGCATACATTGGAAAAATCTCTATAAATGTATGGTATTGGCACTGACAAGTTAACTAAAATAAATGGGATTTTAATACTTTTGAAAGTATGTTTTTTTTCCTTTGAAAGAGCAAATTAGGTGCGGATCCAGATATGTCCGACATCATCATGCGAAAGCAAATATGTAAATATCATATAATTTAGTATGTCAACGTTTTAATACCGCTATACAGAGCGTGACATATGTACATTGAACTTTTGAAGCTTGAAATACAGTTTGTGAGCGAATGTTGGCTACCATGTCAGTTTCTGCTTTTTTATATATTAAGGGGAAGAACATTTGATTTTTAGGTTCGGGCTTGTGTGAATTTTCCTTAAAAACTTATTTTTTTTTGTATAATCAGATCGCATAAGTACACATATTAATCACAACAAATATGGTACGACGACATCAGAACTCCTTAAACTGCTTTAAATCTAGTCGAACTATATCTTAACCGAACAATGATTTGCTTTGCTTAATTATCTTTAAGTGTAATTTAGACAAAAAACGCATTTTACTGTGTTGGAAGAGTTTAGATATTAGTATTATTATTATGATATTATGAACTAAAAATATTAATAAAAAATATTGGCAAATAAACGGAGACTTAATGTCAAAACTTGACAACGAAGATCGTAGTGTGCCTTCTTTACTTTTGAAACTTTTTTCGTTATGAAAAATGTAAAGTATTTAACTGGTTGGTAGAGTTTAAATAGTTTTATTATGTTATTTTTGTATTTTATCGGGATGTTGGCGATTTATTTTTGTAATGTCGAAGTTCTCTTGAAGTTTCAATGGCTGTGTAATTTCACGAGAATTCGTCATTTTGTAAATCTCATGTCACTGTTTTACCCAATATATATATATATATATATATATATATTTCCAAATTGAAAAATCATTCTCCTACGGGAGCGTATTAGCGGCAAACATATTTTTTTTGCGTTATAACGCAAAGCTTTGCGTTGTAACGCACTGTTTGCGTTATTTTGCAAATGTTTGCTTTATAGTGCGAAATTTGCGTTTTTTCACAAAGTTCATTTTATATTGATAGATACTTATACGACCCAACGTATTCGAAATTTAGAGTCGTCTACGGTTGTGTTGTCACATCAATTTTGCGACAAAGTAGGGATGGGCGAGACATTAATTGGGGTCCACACTTGTTTTATACTTCAAAGTTTTGCATAGAGGAATTTTTATACGACCGCAAAAAATTTTTTAAGGTCTATATTGGTTATACTGGCGGCCGCTTTGGCGTCTGTGGACACTTTAAACTTTGTTTCCATGCGATAACTTAAGTCCTTATTGACCAATCCTTATGAAATTTTCACACAATGTTCCTTGACACAATTGGCTTTGGGTATTGTAGGTCGGCCCATTTCAGAAAAAAAAAGGCCAAATTTGGTGTTCTCATACATTATTAGGCTATAGAATATTTATTATTTATCAGATTGTATGGGGTATATTTCAGTGTGCTCGTTATTAAATTTTTGATTAGTGGTATACTAACAAATTCCACATCGCATGTACCGTTCATGTGTTAAATTGGGCCCTGACGGGGAATCTCAAAATTTGTATTTTTTTTAAATTTTAAGTCTGATTTTGATGGAGTTATTTCAATGGATTCCTTATGAAAAATTAATGCGCACTCAACTATTAGATTTTAGGTAAGTTGTTTTCTTTCTGAGGTATGAGGGGCCAAAATTGCAAATTTAAGGATTACTCATTTTTTTTTTTATTTTTCATCGGATTTGGATTGGATTTTTTTTTCTTTCCGATTTCATGAGGAAAATGGATCGATTATCCATCATAATAATTTGTATTTTCCTTAGTTTATGTGCAGCTAATTACTGGATCAAGCTCTTAATTGTGTCCTCATCCATTTTGAATTGAGGTCACTTGCTCAAATTTCAGTGTTTGCTGCGGTCGTATCATGCTGCACTCAGCGTAGCCCTTTATTTGGTTTGAGCAATACAAGCTCAGTCTACTGAGCCTCTTGTTAACTAGTTATTGTGTACACATTCACTAATTTATTAAAGGTACATGTAACTTAAGGTACAAGAAACTATATATGAAGTCATCTTCGGGCGAATAGATTTTTGTAGGTTGGTTCGATTCCAACAGGGGACAAATACTATTTTGTACCAAAAGTCCGTACATGTATGATAAAGGTAAATTATATTAATTTTTACATGTGAACAGTATGTATTTCAATTTGTTTTCTTGAGTCATGTTTAGCATTTTTTTGGGGGCATTTTCTCAATTTCATGAATCATATCACAAAAAAGCTGTTTTAATGGACCATGTTTGTACCTCCCTTAAATCTTCAACAGCTATACAAACTTGACAACGGAAAAAAAGCTTAAAGCCTTTCACAGGGACAGGCCAGTTATCATCTCAGTTGATAACTTGCATGTTTATTGCTTAACAATGGCAGTAGAATACCGAAGGAACAAATCACAAGATTACACAAATCAAAGTCCAGAGACAAGGCAAAAGCAAGAAGACCAAAAGACGGAAGACCAAAGACACCACATGCCAACAAAACACACGAACATTACACATACAACACAAAAAACTAAAGCACTAACAGTGTGAACTCTCAATAAACAAGAGTGACATCAGGTGCCCCGGAAGGGTAAGCATGTCCTGCTCTATGCACAGCACCCGTCACACTGTCAGTTGGTCAATCCAGAGTAAAGTCAAAACCGGTAATGTGAAATCAGGGAAGACGCGAATCTAGCTGAAAATGACAGTTTTTATTTGTGACACTGACATTTCATATCTATCTATGATGTCGTGCTGACAGCCATAGAATTTCTGAAGGGACGAAAGTAACAAAGGCTGAACATAATTATTATATCTGCTTTAGTATACATAAATTTGTCACGTACACATTGTGGACAGATATCCTATCAAGCATGAAATACCTAGAACCCCTGGTTTGAATACACAAATTCTGACATTGGAATAAACAAAATGAAACACATTTAAAATAAACACATACATTGTAAAATGTGCCTGTTTTATGATAATAAAAAGTAATAAACAAAAAAAAAAAATGGAATACAAAAAAGTCTTCATAACTGCAATAGTAATATATTTGTTACACTGGCAAAGCATAAATGTTTGGAAAAAAAAAATAAAGTCTTTTGAGAGTCTTCATTATAGCAAACTGCTGCCCTTTAGGTTTTTTCCTGGGATCTAAACACATTAAATTTAAATATCACTTGATCTAGTAAAAGTTTAAAGAACAAGTATTATATATAGTGTGATATCCGCCTGCTTTAGGGGGTATACAATGATCATGGTTTTTGTTCGTTCTTCTGTCTGTTTCTCATTCCATCCGCCAAATAAGGGTTACATGTACATAGTTTGTGGCGACAACAAGTACTTAGACCACTGTTTGAAACTAATTGAAACTTTCACAGACAATTAAGTACATAATGTCATTGTGCTGCACCAGCTATTTTGAAAATTGATTCGATCTGACTTTTGTTTTTTGTCTTTGTTTTCTTTTTTTTGATTTCTTGATTCAAATTTGGAGCCCTCCATAAATTTTAATTGCTTTTTAAAATTTTTAAGTCTAACTATGAAGAGTGGATAAATTATGGTAAAAATCCGGGTAAAGTGGAGTATATTTTTTCAATGATAAATAACAAACACCTAGAATTGCATTCTTATAGATTTTGCAGGAAATAACTCAGGGCTTTATTCAACATATGTGGAATATGAAAATGTATTCATTCTGTCAGAACCAGAATAGCATTAACACACACACACACACACACACACACACACACACACACACACACACACATATATATATATAATTATAAGCATTTGTATAAAATAATTATAACGCTAAATTGACAGCAAATTTTCGCCTTTACAAGGATACTATTATTATTCCAAAAGGCCTTGAAATAAAGTTGAAACCCCAGACACCGGGAACTAAATCTTCCCGTTTTCAGCGACGTTGGAACGATATTTCTTTCAACTGTTCGTACCAGCTTCTACAGCTTCTTCTCTCTCATGCTATTCAATATGAAAGGAGTATAAGCACAGAACTAAACGAAACAGATGAAAAGGTGCTCAGCAAAGGTCTTAATTTTTGTCCAGTACCACCAAAAATAAACAGATTTCAACTCGATACAGACCTGGACAGCTTCTCCCGTAGATTGCGTGTAAAAGATTATTTTCATGAGCAAGAGAGGAAGAATCTTTTTGAAGCTGGTCTAAGTGAATCAGACGAGGACGATCAGGACGATACACCCATACCTAAGTTTAAAAAGAAAAGTAAATGGAATCCACCAAAAAGCAAAAACGAGAATCCAGAAACTTTTATAAAAAATGTTAAGCATGAAATTTCATCGTGCATCACTAATAACAACAACAAATACCACAACTTGACAAGACACGAAAAGAAGGCATTGAAAGATCTAGAACATAGAGATGATATTATTATAAAACCTGCTGACAAAGGCAGTGCTGTAGTTGTCATGAACAAAGCCGACCACATAGAGGAGGGTAGAAGACAGTTGTCTAATACTAGCTTCTATAAACAACTAGATTCCGACCAAACAGAATCTATTGCCGAAGAAATAAGAACCACATTGGCAGAAATGAATGAGAATGGGCATATTGATGATGACACCTATCAATATTTGCTTCCAGAGAAATGTACACCTGGAAGATTTTACCTACTGCCCAAACTTCACAAGGAAGGTATTCCTAGAAGACCAATTGTATCAGCTAACGGTCATCCCACTGAAAAAGTTTCTGAGTTTGTTGATTTTCACTTACGACCGCTTGTACACAAACTCCCTTCGCATCTACAGGACACTACGGATTATCTCGGGAAATTAATTATTTGACCCCTTTCCAGAAAACACCATCGTGGCCACTATGGATGTATGGTTTTTATATTCTTATATTCCAAAAGATGAAGCTATACGTGCCTGTGAAAAAGTATGGAACTCTAGACAAGATAAAAATCCTCCAACCGAGTGCCTTGTCAAATTACTCACTCTTGTATTCAACGAGCAACATTATTTGAAAGTTAACGGAACAAGTATTGGAACCAAAATGGCACCTTCATATGCAAACATTTTCATTGGAAACCTTGAACAAGAAATCTTGTCTACAGCTCCGTTCAAATCAATTTCTTGGTTGCGTATCATTGATGATATTGACATTAAATGGAATGGAACAAAAGAACAAACTTGACCAATTTTTTCAACATTGTAACAATTTTCATCACTCCATCAAATTTACATTTGAGTCCTCAAAAAAGAAGATCAGCTTTCTTAACACCACTACAACCATCGTCAACGGTAAAATCAAAACTGATTTCCATACAAAGAAAACTGACAAGCATCAATTTTTATCCCTGAAAAGCTGTCACCCCAAACATTGTTCTTGCAGTGTCCCTTATAGCCAGGCCATACGAGTTAAACGTATATGTTCGGAGGAACACCTAAAAAACCACCGTTTACAAGAACTAAAAAAAAACACCTGCTCAATAGGGGCTATAATGACAAAAATATCAACAGTCCTTTTGAAAAAGTGTACAATATTGACCGCAACTTGTGCTTGTGTACAAAAATAAGAGTCGTCAAAATAAAAGAACACCCCTTGTTGTAACTTATCATCCCAGTCTCCAAGTACTACCATCTATAATTCGTAAGAATTGGAGTTTGATCGAGAAAGATCCAAAGTTGAAAAAAAAAAAACTCTTTCAGAAATACCATTTATGACATATAGAAAACCAAAGAGCATAGTAGACATTCTAGTAAAATCAGAAATAAAGAATAAACCCCAATCACCAGGTGGTTACAATCCTTGCAAACGTAACAACTGTAAGTGCTGTAAATCTGCAGTCATTGGCGACACATTTAAAAGTAGTGTCACCAAAGAAACTTTTCTCACCTGTATCCTGCAAAACCAAAAACTGCATCTATTATTGACTTGTGGTTCATGCAGTTAACAATATGTTGGACAAACTACCACCTGTTTCAACATCAGGTTAAACAACCACCGTTCATTTCATAATAAAAAACGAAACTGTCCTGTCACGCGCCATCTCCAATCGACAGGACATACTTTTGAAGATATCAAAGTACAGATGATTGAAGAAAACGATCAATGGGATGACTTAACGAGGGATTTGCGAGAGAATTTTCGGGTCCACCAGCTTCGACTTTGGAACCCAACGGTCTTAATGAACGTGACCAAATGAAATTCAACAGTAACAGAAAATACAAAAAACATATTTTTCCAGCGTTAAACAATTATGCTAACATCCGTTTAATTAATTGTATTTTTTTATTATTTCTGTCGTATTTTATATTTACTATTTTTAGCTTTCTATGTCATTAAGAACGACAACATCTATGTTTCAATTTTCCTTGTTAGTGTAACGGTACCAACAAAAATATTTTTATCGCACATGCAAG
>MJUU01055270.1:50134-61334 GCA_002080025.1 Modiolus philippinarum | reverse complement strand
TCCCTATCTACCAAGGCATTATTTTCATATAGAAGTTTGAATATTTCAAAAGTAAAGTGCTTAACCTCGTTCAATGCTTTAAATTGTGTTCAATAATTCCACATTTTTTTTAACAATTACTAAATGTCAAACTTAAAATGCTCTATTTTCGAGATGACTGGAATCACAGAATCTGTTTCTAGTAGACCCTTTCACGATAGCTGCGGTCCTGAATTCTGCACATGCGCTCATATGCCTTTGAGTGGGTAAAATGCAACGTCATAGTATACGTGACGTCTTGATTAATTGTTCTACGACGTCATTTTTGCGGGAACAGTTTTTATTTTCCACTCAAAATCGCAGGACCGCAGTTATCGTGAAAGGGTTTATTACCACCCAATCTGACAACATGACCTCACTTTTGTTGTTTACACTGATAATGCCAGCCTTATCTTTTTCATACTAGAATCTAACTTCTTTGTTATTCCTATTTTGTATTATGTCAAATTCAAGACTGTGGTCATTAAAATATGCAGACAGTCAAATGTATTTCATACTGGTGATCTTGGAGGATCTCTCGCTATGAGGGTAATTTGGTGACATTTCGGAAGTCTCTTTTAAGGTCATGTGGGGTTTGTAAACATTTTAAATTGTTTAAAAAGTATTCCTTTTCTTTTACGGTATTTATGACAAGTAACACATTTTGTTGTCAAATAACATAATTTTGGTCAATATGGCTTTGTTGGGCTTACCGAGGATCCCTAACAAACAATCATGTGAAAGTTCCATTTTTACTTTCACATTAAAAACAATGAACTTGAAATCCAACATTGGTTCAGCAATCATAAATCTATTTGTTAGCTATTTTGTTATTTATCTGATAGCTAGACAGTAGAATTGGTATAAGGTTACAGTTAAAAGCCTCTAAAATAAATTTATATAAATTTCAGATCATTCTGATCCTGATGATGTTAAAATAGAAACTCCATCAGAAAGTCAGCATGCAGACCGTAATCAGCCATTGAACCAACTTACAGAAACACCAAATAGTAGTTCACAAACAGTTACTGGAAGTCCTGGGCACAATCAACCAATAAACCAACCTTCCTCGGTGGTTCAATTTGCAGAACCATTAACAAGTACCGGTAAGCTACAAGCAGATGAAACCGGAGATATAAGTATGGACAAAATTGCTACAGAAGGGGAAGGAAAATCATTTAGTAATCAGCCAGTATGTCATTTAGCAGGTGCTTCAAGCCTAAGTCAAACAGTGGATAAATTTGGAGCATCCTCCAACTGTATACAAGCAGGGAACCAGTCAACAATAGCAAGTTTGAGTATTCCTTCTATAGTTCAATTTTCAGAAGATCCATTTTCAAAAGCTCCATTGGCACAAACTCCATTGGCAGTAGTTCCATTGTCCGAAGTTCCTTTGTCAAAAGTTCCATCGGCACAAGCTCCATTGTCAGAAGATCCGTTGTCAATAGTTCCATCAGCACAAGCTCCATTGGCAGTACTTCCATTGACAGAAGTTCCTTTGTCCAAAGCTCCATTGGCAGTAGATCCATTGTCAAAAGTTCAATTGGCAGTAGCTCCATTGGCAGTACTTCCGTTGACAGTGGTTCCATTGGCACAAGTTGAAAAGGAAACCATTGAGAAAACTGAATTGGGGAATAATTTTTTCAGTGATGACTATGATACAAAACTGTTAGACGAAGAACATTTTAGGAAAGGGAGCTCTTACAGAGTTGTCTATAGATTTCGCAAATATCTGGCCTCTAAAGATAAGTGTGAGAAGTTCGAAAATTACACAAAGACAAACTTGGATGATTCTCTTTCTTCTTTCTATTATGAATTGCATAAGCATAAGCTGAAAAAAGCCACAATATCAGATTACAGAGACGGAATACAAAGGCATATTTCCAGATGTAGATTTGATGTTGATTTATTAAAAGAAGTTGAATTTCCGAAATCTACACATGCGTTGAAAGAAATAGAAAGATCAATATTGCAAGAGGCTCAGCCTTACAACTATATTCTTTCTTTTTTGAAATTATCTGCTGTTAAAGTATTTACCGAGTATTTAAAATCAAGAAAAATGTCGGCTGAGTTTGAAAAGTATACATATCAAAAGCTTGACAATGCCCTGGCAGCGTTCTATATTGAAATGAGAAACAGGAAGGGAACAATATACAGCAGTAAATCATTGTCAGAATACCAATCAGGAATACAGAAACATCTCTGGGACTGTGGTTACCGAGTCGACTTATTAAATGATTGGCAATTTAACAAATCTGCAATGGTCATCAAAGGTATTGAAATGGAACTGGTAAATAAAGGCTTTGCAAGAGAGCAAACTATCACTGCAAAAGAAATGGAAAAAATCTATAATTATGTTTCAAGCGATTTAGAGGATGCTCAAATACTACAATATAAGGTAAATAGATCGCATCAAATCATTAATGAACATAAAATTGATTTTGGAGGAACAATTTGGGAAATCACAAAAATGAGAGATATGAGTATATAGTTTCCATAATGAGAACTAGTTATACCCCCGCTCCCCATCGGGGATAGGGGGTATACTGTTTTTAGTCTGTGTGTGTGTGTGTGCGTGTGTGTGTGGGTCCGTCCGCAACACATTTTCGTCACATTTATCTCAGCAATGGTAAATGGTACAGATCTGAAATTTTGTCACAAGGTTTGTATAATCAGGCCATATTGTGGGATGCATTTTTGGACCAATCAGAATACTACTTCCTGTTAACCGACTTTGGTTAATTTTGACACTTGTAGCATTATAGAGTGAATTTTCGTCAAAGTTTTCTCTGTAATGGTAAATGATACAAAGCTGTAATTTTGTCAGAAGCTTTGCATGGTTTTGCCATGGTCATGCCATATTGTGGGATGCGTTTTCTGACCTGTCGGGATACTACTTCCTGTTTACCGACTTGGTCAATTTTGACACTTGTAGCATTATAGAGTGAATTTTCGTCAAAGTTTTCTCTGTGATGGTAAATGATACAAAGCTGAAATTTTGTCAGAAGCTTTGCATGGTTTTGCCATGGTCATGCCATATTGTGGGATGCAATTTCTGACCTGTCGGAATACTACTTCCTGTTTACCGACTTTGTCAATCTTTTGCAGATGTGGCATAATGGAGTAATTTTTCATCAAGGATTTCTCTACATTGTTTTATGATGCAGCTTTTAAATTTTGTCACAAGCTTTGTATAGTCCAGCCATATTGTGGGATGTGTTTTCAGACCAACCGAGACACTACTTCCTGTTTACTGACTTAGTCAATTTTGATGTTCACTTCTGTTTTGGGTTCACTCACACACTTGAATTTGCACTTTCCCTCTATGATTCATTGGCTGAGCGAGGGGGTATTTCTAGTGAGCTTGGGCTCACAGATCACTTGTTGATTATGAAATTTCTCACATCAAGTTGAATAAATTTTGCAAATGTTTGAAAGCGAGGCTTGCAAAGCTTTTACACATTTGAAAATTTATTTAATGATATGTGAGAAATTTCATTATTAACATGATTAAGTTGTGGAAACTGTTTCTCTTATGACTGTGTGAAAAACACCTAGGATTGTATTCTGGATAAATTTGGCAGAAAATGTCACGAAACTTGTTTTCCTCTCTAGAAAGGAGAAAAATTGTTTTCACCAGGCCGATTAGTGATTTTTATTAAATAAAAGAAATCGAGTTCTTCATTAAACGAAACAAGAAAGGTCTACTTGGATTGTTTTCCGTAGTTACAAATTCAAAAAGTTGTTTCTGATTTTATTTTTTTTTACATCATGTATTTCATAACAGTATAAAAATAATGTAAACGTTCGAACTTTGATTATCCGAACAAGCTAAATATTCAACTGTTACTATGCACAATTAAAAGACAGCGTGTTTCCACAATATGGCCGATGAAGTAGACACCCACGTTAATAGCATGTTTAGAAGGGAGATAATTTCACACAATGATTTTTCAGACTGTCCACATTGTTCGGGAAATGTGAAAACTGGATAGAAATTGGAGAAAAGAAAATAATGCAAATATATGCTTTTTACACCAATACCATATATTATCTCTGAGTATGGATAATGTTATGAAAAATCTGGAAACAATTTTGATATATTTTAGTCAATCCAAATGTATGAGTACACTTTAGAATAAACAAAATATTTATGCAAAAATTACAGTTGTATTGCAGGCACATAACTCTTGTCAAAATGTGAATAGGATTTCAATGTGATTTTTTGTTAGAGATTTGAAAATGAAGTAATTTAAGCAGAAAAAAATATGTTACTGATGTCTTTTTAGAGATACAAGTGTTTACAAATAATTGTTGGAAACTGAACAAAATAATCAAGTCAATCAAGTCACAATTTTCCAGTATGCTTCACATGATGCGTATAATATAATTATGGGAACATATAAAACTTTTAAATGGATTAAACCAGAAGCCTGAAAACCTGACCGAAATACCATAACAGGATCAGCAAACATGCTTGAAATGAAACACTATCTGTGAAAAAGTATACTTATTTGCTGTCTTGTTTGTAAGCTTTTTACCCTAACTGGCTTATAGGTAAGCTTGACGTAAGTCTTCCCCCATAGAAAATACAAGTGGGATCCCATTTGGGATCTCAGCTGGGAAACCCACCGAAAGGTGGGATACTTTCTTGGGATCCCAGCATGAATCCCACCCATTCCCAGTTTGGATTTCAACATATCATAGGTGGGAAATGGGTGGGATACCAGCCGAGAATCCTTGGGATCCCAGCTGAGATTGGGTGGGATTCATGCTGGGATCCTAAGAAAGTATCCCACCTTTCATGTGTGATCCAAACTTGATCCCACCCATTCCAAGCTGGGAACTCACATATATCAGTGAGGTACTGGTATTCCAGCTGTAAATATGTTTCCAAATAAGCCTGAAACTCTGTTTCCCAAAAATACTCTGAAACCCCCTCCCCCTATATGAAGGCATACTCAAAGGATACATGGTATTAGCTATAGCTAGACTATCAATGACTGCTCTCCAAAGCCATCTCAGCTATTCTCTGAGTGCCACGAAATGTGCATGCATGCATCTTAGTTCCCTGTGCCAGGTATTCAGCTTGGCCTTTGTCACTTCCTTTTTAGCTCACCTGGCTATGCCAGGGTGAGCTTTTGCCATCACTTGGCGTCCGTCGTCCATCCATCCGTCGTCCGTCCCTTCGTCCGTCGTAAACTTTTCATTCAAAGATCTTCTCCTCTGAAACCACTGGGCCAATTGGGACCAAACTTGGTCACAATAGTCCTTGGGTGGTCCCCTTTAAAAATTGTATCTGGCATGTCCGTACCTAATCCAAGATGGCCGCCAGTGGGGAACATAGATTTAACATTGGACCCTATGGGAAAGACATTCAAAGATCTTCTTCTCAGAAACTACTGGTCCAATTATAACCAAACTTGGGCACAATGGTCCTTAGATGGTCCCTTCCAAAAAAGATATCCGACAGGTCCGTATCTAATCCAGGATGGCCGCCAGCAGGGAACATAGTTTTAACATTGGACCCTATGGAAATTACATTCAAAGATCTTCTTCTCAGAAACTACCAGTCCAATTATAATCAAACTTAGTCACAATGATCCTTAGATGGTCCCTTCCAAAAAAGGTATCCAGCAAGTCCGTATTTAATCCAAGATGGCTGCCAGGGGGGAACATAGTTTTAACATTGGACCTATGGGAAAGACATTCAAAGATCTTCTTCTCAGAAACTAACTGTCCAATACAAACTAAACTAAGCCACAATAGTCCTTAGATGGTCCCTTCCAAAAAAGGTATCCGGAAGGTGCATGCCTAATCCAAGATGGCTGCCAACGAGGAACACAGTTTTAACATTGGACCCTATGGGAAAGACATTCAAAGATCATCTTCTCAGAAACTACTAGTGCACATAAAACTAAACTTAGCCACAATGGCCCTTAGATGGTCCCATTCATAAAAGGTATCTGGCAGGTATGTACCTCATCATAGATGGCTGCCAGCAGGAACATAGTTGTAACATTGGACCCTATGGAAAAGACATTCAAAGATCTTCTTCTCAGAAACTACTAGTCCAATTAAAACTAAACTAGGCCATAATGGTCCTTAGATGGTCCCTTCCAAAAAAGTTATCCGGCAGGTCCATACCTCATCCAAATGGCTGCCAGCAGGGAACATAGTTTTAACATTGGACCCTATGGTAAATACATTCAAAGATCTTCTCCTCAGAAACTATTTGTCAAATAAAAACTAAACTAAGCCTTAATGGTCCTTAGATGGTCCCATCCAAAAAAGTTATCTTGCAGGTATGTACCTCATCCAAGATGGTTGCCCGTGGGAACAAAGTTTTAACATTGGACCCTATGGAAAAGACATTCAAAGATCTTCTTCTCAGAAACTACAAATCAATTAGAACCAAACTTAGCCACATTGGTTCTTAGGTGGTCCCATGCAAAAAATGTATCTGGCAGGAGCATACCTCATCCAAGATGGCCTCCATCTGGAACATAGTTTTTACATTGGCCCTATTGATTTTAAGGGGAACCTCTGCCCAAATTTTTTTGAATTTTTATTTGAATTGTGGTCTGAATGTTTCAATTTCAGCATTATGTATTACCTTGATTATAAGGGGAACCCCTGACCAATTTTTTTTTGAATGGTGTTCTGTTATGGGTTGTAATGGATGGTGGATTTTTCCGTTGCCATGGAAACCAAACATGAATACTGTAATTTTAGAAAAAAAGTATTCTGCTAAATTTTATGTTTAGTTTTTCCTATTGGAAATGCCTTTTATCTATGTCAGCCATGGTCCAGGTGAGCAATACAGGCTCTTGAGAGCCTCTTCTTTTTATTTTTAATTAAATTGTGCTGTTGTAATTTGTTGACAGATACACATTTTTTTTTAAACAATGAGGCCTTAAAAGGGGGGTGGGTGAGTGGAAAATGGGGATTTTTTTTTTAAAATTTAGGATGTCAGATTTTTTATACAAATGTTGTAGGTATCTTATAGCACTTTAAACAATTAAATATTTTACGAAAGGATAAAACCATTTTAAAAATAAACTAGAGGCCCAAAGAGGGTCAAATGGGGAAAAATGAATTTTCAATTTTTTCAGATTTTGATGTTGTTTTTTTTGTTCGTTTGTTTGTTTGTTTTTTTTTTGTTTCATATTTTATAGCATGTTCAACAAGATAAATTAAAACATCAAATTAAAACCATTTTCAAAAATAAAAAAGGCCCAAATGGGATCAAACAAAAACTTGATTTTTTTTTTCTTTGATTTAAATGCACTTTTTCCAGTATATTTTCTTGCATTGACTGTATTACTGAAGTTTGCAGCATGTATTACATTAAAGGTGACATCTTTACTAATATGAACAATTTTTAATACAAAATGCCTTTGGACATTGTCCAAAGGCATTTTGTATTAAAAATTGTTCATTAATATACCCCTGTTCAGTGTGCTGCAGTCATATCATGCTGCTCTTTGCTATAGTCCTCCATTCAAGGCTAATCCAAACTTTTTTCATTTTATACCACCTTTTCACACTTCATCCCACAGTTTCTCACTTCTCAACTGGGATTCCACCTCAAAATCTCATTTGGGATTTTTTATCCCACTGATTCCCAGCCAATCTCACCTTTTCCCACCCTATATGATGGGATCCCAGTGGGATCTCGATGGGATTCGCCGAGATCTCAGATAGATTTTCTACGGGGTCTGTCTTATATCTATTTTTGTGTTGCCTGTCAGACATAGCAATCATAGATATTATATGCTACTTCCACTACCATGTGCTAACTAATGACTTAAATATTTATAGGTATTGTAGATATCGTATGTTACTTCCACTACAATGTGCTTACTAATGACTTCAATATTTATAGGTATTGTAGATATCGTATGTTACTTCCACTACCATGTACTTACTCGTGACTTCAATATTTATAGGTATTCATTGATGTTATATTTCATTTTGGGAGAAAAAATGGATGTGGACAACATTTGGTTGATCTAAAATGGAGAGATTTTGAGTTGGCTAGGACACCAACGGGGCATCGATATGTCTGTATGACAGTCATCAAAGATGGAAGGAAGAAGAAAAAGCCAGCAAAAATGTATTCTGTAACAGGTATACTCTTTATGGATTTGTGCGTTGAAGCAGTTCAGAGTTTTAGAAAAGCAAGTAAATTGACCGAACTTTTGAAATACTGTGAAAGAACTATTTTCATTAGGTTCCAATTTTCATGGATTTCCTGGTTTGCTAAGCATGAAATAGACTTGCTACAGTCTCTCTGTAATTTTTTTTTAGCTCACCTGGCTAATGCCAGGGTGAGCTTTTGCCGTCCGTGCGGCGTGAACTTTTCATTCAAAGATCTTCTCCTCTGAAACTACTGGCCAATTGGAACCAAACTTGGCCATAAAAGTCCTTGGGTGGTCCCTTGCATAAAAGGTGTTTTTAAGTTTAGTGCAATATCCAAGATGGCCACCAGTTGGGAACATAGTTTTAACATTGGACCCTGTGAGAAAACACATTCAAAGATCTTTTTCTCTGAAACTACTGAGCCAATTGGAACCAAACTTGGCCACAATAGTCCTTGGGTGGTCCCTTGCAAAAAGGTGTTTTTTTCAGGTTTGCATGATAACCAACATGGCAGCCAGCAGGAAACTTAGTTTTTACATTGGACCCTATGTGAAAACACATTCAAAGATCTCCTCTGAAACTACTGGGCCAATTGGAACCAAACTTGGTCAAAATAGTCTTTATGTGAACCCCTGAAAAGAAAATTGCTTTTTTATGCCCCCGCGACTAAAAGTCGGGGGCATATTGTTTTACCCTTGTCTGTCCGTTCAGCCGTCCATACTAATAAAAAAAACACATCTTTTGATATATTTTAGACACTTGGCATGCAGATTCTAACTACTTCAAAGGAATCTAACAATAAGTAGATGCACACACTCACACACATGTTTTTTAAATTTCAAAATGGCTGTGGTTGCCATGGAAACTGAAAAAAGGCGGGAAAATTCAGAGTGCCTCAAATTGGATGAAACTTTACAGGAAGGTTGTCTAGCATCCATAAAAATGATTTTGGGTCTCAGAATTTTCAAAATGGCTGCTGTTGCCATGGAAAAGGCGGGAAAATTCAAAGTGTCTCAAATTGGATGAAACTTTACAGGAAGGTTGCCTTGCCCCCATAGCATTGATTTTCAGAATTTGAAAATGGCTGTTGTTGTTATGAAAACTGGAAAAAGCGAGTACCCACAGAAATGATTTATGGGCTCAGAACTTGTAAATTTATGGGAAAAAAAGGAGGACAGATAACATTGGTCCATACTTGTTCTGTGTCAACACTTGTATTGTGTCCACACACACTTAAATTTGCACTTGCCATATTGATTCAGGGTTCTGTGAGCTGTGGCATTATTGGTTGCCATTCGGCGACAGCTCTAGTTTAAGGTTAACACTTTATCCAAGATAGCTGCCAGCATGGAACATAGTTGAACATTGGACCCCATGGGAAATACTAACAGAGGTCTTCTCCCCTTAAATTAATTAGGCATATTGGAACTATAGTTTAACTATATATATATATGGGCTCTTTAACATAAAATGTCTATGTTAATCAAGGGCCAGGTGAGCGATAGAGGATCTGAGGAGCCTCTTGTTGTTTTGAAACGTTGTATATAATAGTATACTATAAAACACTCATTTACAATCCACGTGATGTACAGAGACTTCATGTGGATAGTAAATGGGTGTTTCATTGTAAACAAAGTTTTTTTTAATAATATATGCAAATTTTCAAAACAAAATACTGAGCGACTTGTTGCAAAAGTCCCCAAAGAAATGTATTTTTCCCAAGGGATTTAATGCATAGAAATTTACAATGAATTTAAGATAATTATATGAAAACAACGAAATTGGTGTCCATGTATAAAAGCACTTCCACAGTAAAAGCTTTCCTTTTATTTTTTTTATTCCCTTACTTGACACATAGAGGTGTGCCGTATTACCAATACCTTTATTTCACTGTATTCAACATAAATTTTTATAGTTTCACTTTATGCATGTGCTTAGTTGATATAAACCCATCGCTACTAGTTAATTAGTACAACCAGAGTTTCTGGTGTGATTTTAACAAAATCTTTCAGTCTGGTTTGACTTGTTTGCTGTCCCTGAATTTTTGTGTCGCCTGCGTCGTTATCCTGCATCATACTTCATCGTCTGTCTGTTTATTAATGTTAACTCCTAAACTGTCCATTTCCAACCAAACTTTCAGGATATGTTGTTCGACTGGTGTAATTGTGCAACTGATACTGACCATTTTTATTTTACAGAATTTATAGGTAAACAGAGCTTAAATTGCTCATTTGTTCATTTGGTGTGTCAATCCACAACTCCTTCAACACTGTTAGCCATTTTGCAACCACATTTGCAGGATATGTTATTCTCATGATTTAGTTGTGCACCTGATACTTCAAATTTTTATTTTTGTCTCGCCCACAACGAAACACGCAGAAAGTGAGATATTTATATGACAGTGGCGGCGGCATAAACTTTCATGTTAAGTTTTTGTGATTAGGTCATTTTCTCAGTAACTATAAGTGGTAGGTCATTTTCTCAATAACTATAAGTGGTAGGTCAATGATATTTGGTATAAAGGTTGATCTTGAGTAGTACATGACAGTCTGCTATATGGCTTTTGTCTGTGACCTAAATTTCATAATCCAATGAAAATGTTAAGTTTTTGTGCTTAGTTAAGTTTCTCAGTAACTATAAGTGGTAGGTCAATGATATATGGCATGTAGGTTTGTCTTAGGTAGTACATGACAGGCTGTCATATGGTCCTTGAACTCATTTTCATGGACTAGCAAGTATGATAAGTTTTGTGATAAGGTATATTTTCTCAGTAACTATAAGTAGTAGGTCAATCATATTTGGTATAAAGGCTGGTCTTGAGTAGTACATGACGGTCTGCTATATGGCTTTTGTCTGTGACCTCAATTTCAAGGTCCAGTGATCATGTTAAGTTTCCCATTATCTATTAATGTAAGGTAAATAATTTTTGGTATGTGGGTTTGTCTTAGATTGAAAATGACAGCCTGCTATTTGGCTTTAGCCCTTGACCTCATTTTCACGGTCTAGTGAACATGTTTGGTTTTCAGTATTTATCAGT
>MJUU01055270.1:17715-42108 GCA_002080025.1 Modiolus philippinarum | reverse complement strand
GGATAGTACTTTGTTCTATTTCTGAGACAAAATTTGTTTAGAAATAATATTTGTGAAATTCAATTTCAAAACACATGGTAAATAATTTCATTTCAAATTCCATGACCTTCATTTCTTTGTGGAAGCAATCAAAGGGACATAAGATTAATTAAACTGGTTTAAACAATCACACTGATCAGTATATTAGAGACACGTGTCATGCCTCCAGGTGTAATAATCTACCTGGACAAAACTGTTTATTGTCACCTGCACGGAAGCATTGCTGAATTACGTAATATTCTACAATACGCAAAAATTTATGGTAAAAAATTTTACCTGATTTTCATATTAATTGCATTTTTTCATTGTTAGTTAATAAAAATTAATTTAAATGAACAGGTATATTCTTTCAGAACGGATACATGTTTGAAATAAAAATGTTAAAATTCTATTTTTAAAAAAAAATTTAATCATAACAAATGACCATACGTTTCCCCGATCAAAAACCGAGTCTACACCCTCTTTATGGCGGACGATTATGTGGCACCCGGCGGTCAAGTTCGATAACTCAGTAATCGCCAATTTCTAAAACCGTCTATATATGGGTTACCTCGTAAGCGCAACTCCTCTTAAACCACTAGAAGGATTTGATGAAACTTTACACAAAGGAAGGACACTATATGGAGATGTGCATGAAGGAATATAATATATGTCTAAAACCAGGAAGGGGAGATAATTGGACTTTGACTTTTCATTGATTCCCCATGTATGGGTTACCTCGTAAGCGCAACTCCTCTTAAACCTTATGAAGGAATTTAATGAAACATTACACAAAGTAAGAATGCTATATGGAGATGTGCATGAAGGAATATAATTATTGTTCGATACCAGGAAGGGGAGATAATTCGACTTTGACTTTTCATTGATTCCCTATGTATGGGTTACCTCGTATGCACAACTCCTCTTAATCCACTTGAAGGATTTTGATGAAACTTTAGACGAAGGAAGAACACTATATGTAGATGTGTAAAATGTAAAATAGGCTGAAAAAGGGGGAATTTTATATTTGTCTGATTTAGACAGAATTTTGCACTTACCATATCGATTCAGGGTTCAATGAGCGGGGGGTATATTTGGCTGCCATTCGGCGACAGCTCTTGTTTTTACTTATCATTTTCAAAATTGGACTTTTTCGTCACACTTTTCTCAACAACTGTGCCAGACAGCCACTTGATATTTGGTATGGTGCTTCAGTATGAGGCCTTATACTGTGTCTCCCCCTTTTAGCCATATTGAATCACCACTTCCTATTTACCTGTTTGTGCATTTTTCGTTTTCATTTCCCAAAGTGGCCTTTTTCGTCACACTTTTTTCCTTGCAACTGTGTAAATGCTTGTATTGTGTCCACACCTGTATTGTGTCTACACACACTTAATTTTGCACTTGCCATATTGATACACTAGGGTTCAATGAGCGGGGTATAAATGGCTGCCATTCGGCGACAGCTCTTGTTTTCATTTGTTTCATGGTGATTTACTATCTCAATTTTTACATGTTTTTAAAGTTTATTGAAGCATAAGTAATCTTCTATGATATCAGCATGCATAACAAAAGCGGTTGAACTTTCTTTTGCCAGAAAGATTTGGTAGCATTATATCTTTTTATTAAGTATTATTTCTGTTTTCTTATAATTTTAGGTTATCACAGATGTCCAGTAAAAAGTTTTATGAAATACTTTAGCAGGTTAAATAAATCATGTCCACAGTTATTTCAACAGCCAAGGAAATCTCCATCTGATGGTGTTTATTATGATAATTTGAGTCTGGGCAGAGATAAAATGGGAATGTACATGGCAGAAATCTGTAATAAGGCTGGATTAAAACGGGTATACAATCATTGGGCATTGAAAAGAACTCCTGTTTATATCTATCATGCAGTACATGTCAAAGGTAAGGAAGATAAAATAACCAACAGGTTTGGAGAGGGGATATAGTATCTGGCCTGTCTGTCTGTCCTACTGTCCATCCGTCTGTCAGTTCTTCTGATCATCTCACCTCAGGTTAAAGTTTGCGTAAAGATTCATATCTGAGAAACTATATGTGGCACATCAATCATGTTTGGATAGTGGATGCTTCTTTGAGAGTGATGCTTCTTCAGATGATAATTTGGTTACTCTAACCTACATTTTTAGGGCCCCGCCATGAAATGGCGGCGCCCTATAGTAATCAGCCTGTCCGTCCGTCTGTCCGTCCGTCTGTCAGTCAGCGTTTTCTATGTCGTACAATAACTCAAGAATGCCTTCACTGATTTTTATGATTTTTTTACTCAAAGTTGAACTTCACTAAAGGAAGCTCCCTTTCGTTTTTGAAGAAAATCAGAAAATGATTTTTGGGCTAAAACAGTCGTTTTTATATGAAAAAGTGCATATTTTGAGAATTACCTCTATGTCGTATGATAACTCAAGAATTCCTTCACCGATTTTTATGATTTTGATACTCAAGGCTGAACTTGACTAAAGGAAGCTCCCTTTCGTTTTTGAGGAAAATCTGGAAATGGTTTTTGGGAAAAAACTTTGTATTTATATGAAAAAGTGCATATTTTGAGAATTACCTCTTTGTTGTATCATAACTAAAGATTGCCTTCAGGGATTTTAATGATTTTGATACTCAAGGTTGAACTTGACCAAAGGAAGCTCCCTTATGTTTTTGAGGAAAATCTGAAAACAGTTTTTGGGGAAAAACTTAGTTTTTATTTGAAAAAGGGCATATTTTAAGAATTAGCTCTATGTCGTACAGTAAATTAAAAATGCCTTCAGGGATTTAAATGATTTTGATACTCAAGGTTTTTCTTGACTAAAGGAAGCTTTCTTTTGTTTTTGAGGAAAATCTGATTACCAAGAAATTCCACAAACAGATTTTTGGGACACACAAGGGGGCTTCAATGACAAAGGTTAAAGTTTGTGTTAAGGTTCATATCTGAGAAATTACATGTGGCACATCAATCATCTTTGGTCAGTGGATGTGTCTTGGAGATTAATGGTGCTTCAGATGATAATTGGGTCACTTTGACCTACATTGACTAGGGTTATAGTTTGTGTTAAGGTTCATATCTGAGAAACTACATGTAGCACATCAATCATTGGTCAGTGGATGTGTCTTGGATATCAATGCTGCTTTAGATGATAATTGGGTCACTCTGACCTACAGTGTTTGCGTTAAGGTTCATATTTGAGATACTAAAACTTATAGAGGAATAATATTTTGTAAGCAGATGAATCTTGAATAATGATGAGGCTACAGAAAAAAGTATGACTTACATTTAATGCACGAGGGTCTCTGGGTTAAGTTTACATAAAATTCATACCTAAAATACTTTTACTTGTACAGAAATTATAATTTGTCCGTAGTTGCATCTTTTACGGTGATGAGGTTGCAGATAATAATTTGAAATAATTTGTTTTATTAGTTTTGAATAAATTCATTTCATCATCAATTATGTGGGAGAGGTGATGAGCTGTTGTTTCTGACTGATATTATTGTTATACGATTGCAAAAAATTTGAGGTTGTATAATGGTATGGTATTGTTGTTGTCGTCATTGTCTGTAGACACTTTTGTTTTGATCAATAACTTTAGTTTCAAAAATCAGTCAGTCCTTATGAAATTTCCACACAACGTTCCTTGGCACAAAAGGAAGCCTTCAGCTAGTTTTGGTTATTGTGGTACCGCTCGTTTTTATATGACCACAAAAATTTTTGCGGTCGTATAATGGTATGGTGCTGTCGTGGTCATCGTCATTGTTGTCGTCTGTAGACACTTTTGTTTTTGGTCAATAACTTTAGTTCCAGTCAATCAATTCTTATGAAATTTTAACACAATGTTCCTTGGCACAAAATGAAAGCTTGGCTAAGTTTTGGTTATTGTGGCCCCACCCATTTATTAAAAGGGCCAAAAAGGGTTAAATTTGATGTTTTCACATATTAGACTGTAGAATCTTTCTTATTTATCGGATTTTGATGGGGTTTTTTTCAGTGTCCTGAGTAAATTTACAATCAGCAATATGCCAACGGATTTCATGTGGCATGTACGGTTCACGAGATAAATGGGGCCCAAAAGGGGTGAATTTCCAAAAACCATCAGAGTTTTGATAACATAGGAAAAATTTAAGGATATGGAGTGATTGTACATTTGAGAAAAACGCACACGATACATAGAAAACTCCAGTTTATCAAGGACAGGACTTCTTGTCTACATCTTGATGTCGCCTGAGGGTCTTCAACAAGAGGTGAACAATATTCTCCCCCTCAAGCGAGATCAAGAAGGCCCCTAGCGTGCACATAAGCAGTATTCTTGACAAAAATTATATCAAGGTCACTCCCTTGCTGTTTCTTTTCCAAGCTTATGAGGGGACCAACGGGGCAAAAATTGCAAACATGTGGATTACCTAAAATTTTTATTTTTCATCTGATTTCAATGGGATTTTTTTCTGTAGATTCCTCTCATTGTAGGCTTTCAGTAGTATGACAAAGGATTTGGCGTAGCTCTTACTGTTTCCGAGCTATTAGGGGTCAAAGGGCCAAAATTGCAATTTTAAGAAATATGTGAATTCTTTATTTTACATCAGATTTTAATGCGATTTTTTTCTTTGGATTCCTCTTATTGTGAGCTTTTAGAGATTTGTCAACAGATTTGGTGTAACTCTTACCGTTTCCGAGCTATAAGGGGTCAAAGGGGCCATAATTGCAATTATTAGAAATATGTAAAATCTTTATTTTTCATTAGATTTTGATGGGATTTTTATCTTTGGATTATTCTCATTGTAAGCTTTCAGTAATATGGCAGTATATTTTGTATTGCTCTTCCGGTTCCAAGCTATAAGGGGTCAAAGGGGCCAAATTGCAATATTTCAAAATATTGTTAAATCTTAATTTTTCATAGGATTTCAGCCTGAGTTTTTTTCTTTGGATTTCTCTTGATGTAAGCTTTTAATTGGTAGTCAACAGAATTTCTTAGATCTTACAATATCCTAGAAATAAGGGATTACATGTAAAAGGGCTAATTTTTATTTTCACTAGTTTGTGTCCAGTTGATTTATCTGCCAAGGTATTTATTGTGTCCAGGAAATTACTGTGTCCACATTCATTTTAGTTTACACTTGTTCAAAATTCAGTGGTCGACATGCTGCGGTCTTATCCTGCTGCACTCGGCATAGCCCTTTATTTAAAAATAGGGTCAAAAGGGCAACTTAAGTAATAATTCATGGGCGCCAGTGGTTTGTTGGAGATTTACATATAGATGGCCATTATTTTTGTTAATATTTTACCCAGGGCGTAGCGAAGCGGAGCAAGGGGTAAAATAAATGAAAATAATGGACACCCATATGTAAATCGACTACAAACCACGGGCGAACATGAATTATTTCGATTCTAATATGACATTTAATGATCTGGACGGACCTATAGTGTACACTGTAATGGCAGCCATTACATAAGATTTACTGAGGTTTTTGTGCACAAAACATATTATGATGTCATCTGTTTCCGCGTAAAGACTGTTGTGACGTTGCTCATTGTTATTGGAGATTTTCATATGCCTGGTCATCATGGTTTCCGTTGTCCTCATATTAGAATTAGGTGTTTTCATACATCTTCTACCTTTTGGATTTTGATGGGGTATCTTTCAGTGTTTTCCTGAGGAAATTTCCAATCATCAATGTTTCAAGGGAGTTCACGTGGCATGTACCGTTCATGAGATAAAATAGAACCCGAAAAGGGCAAATCTAAGAATCCAACTTTTTTTATTTTTAGTCCAATTTTTCTGTAGTTTTTGCAATGGATTCCTTACGAAATACTAACATAGAGCTCAACCATCAAATTTTTGGTAACTGGTTTCCTTTGTGAGCTATCAGGGGCCAAAGGGGGCAATAACTGCAAATGTGCAGATTATCTAAAATTTTTATTTTTCTTTTGATTTCTCTTTTTGTAAGCCTTCAGTAATTTGTCATCAGATTTAACGTATCTCTTACTGTTTCCAAATTATAAGGGGTCAAAGGGTAGAAATTTCGATTTTTTGAAAATAAGTATTGATTTTTTATAGAATTTTAGTGGAGTTTGTGTCTTTGAATTTCTCTTGACATAAGCTTAAAGATCTGGCTGAGTTTTTATGGTTTCCACACTATATTGGGCCTGATGGGGCCAGTTTTGCAAATGTGGAAATAACCTATATTTTTTTATCTTTTCATCGGATTTTAATGGGATTTTTATGCCCCCGTGACTAAAAGTCGGGGGGAATATTGTTTTACCCTTGTCTGTCTGTCCTTCCCTCTGTTTGTCTACAAATAAAAACACAACTGTTGATGTTTTTCAGAAACTTTGCAAGCAAATTTCATCAACTACAAAGGAATCTAAATTTTAATGTTTAGATATACACACACACATCATTTGGAATTTTGAAAATGGCTGCCATTGTCATGGAAGCTGAAAAAGGGCGGGAAAATTCAAAGTGTCTCAAATTGGATGAAACTTTTTTAGAAGGTTGCCTAGCACCCATAGAAATGATATTTGGGCTCAGAATTTTCAAAATGGCAGCGGTTGCCATGGAAACTGAAAAAAGGCGGGAAAATTCAGAGTGTCTGAAATTGGATTAAACTTTACTAGAAGGTTGCCTAGCAACCATAGAAATGCTTTCTTGATGCAGAATTTTCAAAATGACTGCCGTTGCCATGGAAACTGAAAAAAGGCAGGAAAATGTTTTAAAAACCTCAATTTGGATGAAACTTTACTAGAAGGTTGCCTAGCACCCATAGAAATGATTTCTTGGTGCAGAATTTTCAAAATTGCTGCCGTTGCCATGGAAACTGAGAAAAGTAAGGAAAATTTTAAGAAGCCTCAACTTGGATGAAACTTTACAGAAAGGTTGCCTACCACCAATAGAAATGATTCAATGGCTCACCACATTGAAATATGGTTGCTGATCAAAATTTTGAAAGGGAGACAATTCAACCATATCATGTCCATACTTTTACTGTGTCCACACCTGTATTGTATCCACACACATTTAAAGTTGCACTTATTGATTCAGGGTTCACTAAGAGGGGGCATAATTGGTTGCCATTGGGAGACAGCTCTTGTTATGCCCCCGTGCCGATGAGTGGGGGGGGGCATATTGTTTTACCCTTGTCCGTCCATCTGTCGGACAGTCTGTCTGTCCGTCCCTCCGTCCGTCTGTTCACAGCAGGGTACATAGTTTGTACAGGCTGTTTCTCCTACAGTTTTTATGCTAGGAAATTTTTATTTTGCAGATCATTTAGGCATAAACTGTAGATATGCCTTTCGGTATTGACTTTGATATTGGTCCATTTTTCTAAAAAATATACGTTGTTGAACTTAGTCGTTTTTTGCTATTTTCTCATATAGGGTACACAGTTTGTCCGGCCAAGATCTCCTTCAGTTTTTATGGTAGGAAGTTTTTATTTTACAGATAATTTGGGCATATATTGTAGATGTGCCTTTTGGTATTGATTTTGACATTGGTCTTTTTTTCCGAAAAATATACATTGTTGAGCATAGTCATTTTTTTAATGAATTTGACATAGAGGGTACACAGTATGTCTGGGCTGTTTCTCCTACAGTTTTTATTGTCTCGCCTGCAACGAAGGTCGCGGAAAGCAAGACATATGCATACAAAGTATGGCGGCGTAAACTTTCATGTTAAGTTTTTGTGATTAGGTCACTTTCTCAGTAACTATAAGTGGTAGGTCAATGATATTAGGTATATAGGTTGGTCTTGAGTAGTGCATGACAGTCTGCTATATCGCTTTTGTCTGTGACCTCAATTTCACGGTCCAGTGAACATATTAAGTTTTTGTGCTTAGTTTAGTTTCTCAGGAACTATAAGTGGTAGGTCATTGATATATGGTATGTAGGATGGTCTTAGGTAGTACATGACAGTCTGTCATATGGCTTTTGTCCTTGACCTCAATTTCACGGTCTAATGAGCATGTTAAGTTTTTGCGATTAGGTTATTTTCTCAGTAACTATAAATGGTAGGTCAATGATATTTGGGATATAGGTTGGTCTTGAGTAGTACATGACAGTCTGTCATATGGATTTTGTCCTTTTCCTCAATTTCACGGTCTAGTGAGCATGTTTAGTTGTTGTGATTAGATCATTTGCTCAGTAACTATATGTGGTAGGTCAATGATATTTGGTATATAGGTTGGTCTTAAGAAGTACATGACAGTCAGCTTTATGGCTTTTTTCTGTGACCTCAATTTCACGGTCCAGTGAACATGTTAAGTTTTTGTGCTTAGTTAAGTTTCTCAGTAGCTATAAGTGGTAGGTAAATAATATATGGTATGTAGGTTGCTCTTTGATACTACATAATAGTCTGTCATATGACTTTTGTCCTTGACCTTAATTTCACTGTCTAGTGAGCATGTTAAGTTTTTATGATAAGGTCCCTTTCTCAGTAACTATAAGTTGTAGGTGAATGATATTTTGTATATATGTTGGTCTTGGGTAATATATGACAGTCTGCTATATGGCTGTTGTCTGTGACCTCAGTTTCACAGTCCAGTGATCTTGTTAAGTTTCCTAGTATCTATTAATGCAAGGTCAATAAAATTTTGTATGTGGGTTTGTCTTAGATGGAAGATGACAGCCTGGTATTTTGTTTTAGCCCTTAACCTCATTTTCACGGTCTAGTGAACATGTTTGGTTTCTCAGTATCTATCAGTGGTAGGTCACTGATATTTGGCATTTTTGGTGATACATGACAGTCTGCTATATTGCTTTTGTCAGTTAGTCTAATTTCATAGTCTAGCGAACATGTTAAGTTTTCTGATTTAGGCAGTTTGAGTTTTCACATCAATTTTGCGACCAAGTAGGGACGGACGAGACATCAGTTTGGGTCCACACTTGTGGTAGAAAGTTTTAATTTTGCAGATCATTAGGGCATATATTATAGTTGTGCCTTTTGGTATTGATTTTGATATTTGTCCTTTTTTTCCGAAAAATATACATTGTTGAACTTAGCCATTTCTTGCTATTTTTTTACTGTTTTCGAAAACAGTAATTTGCGATCAGCTTGAAGCCATATTGTTTTGTTTACATGACTTCCGGGAACTACAAAATATACGCTCGTATAAACTCTAGAATTTAGCGCCCGATATCACTACGAGTAAAGAAAGATACCTGATGTTTACTGATCACAAAAAGGTAATATATTGCTAAAAATACCTGTCAACCTTGACAAATCATGTGTGCTTTTAAGCGATTTTACGGTCGTCAAACGAAATTAGAGGAAAAACGAGATTTGCAAGAAATTGTACGCTGAAAAAATGTTTTGTTTACATTTTTGCGTTTATGTAACGGATGAAAATCACATGACGATCAATAGCCAATCAAAATCGGGATTACATCTATCATGCGGTATCCACGTGGTTAGACAGCTGATAATCAATACCGGTGGATATTTAACTTTTAAGACTTGAGAGACGTTATTAGAGTTATATCCAGCAATCGTAGTCACTCATATCGTTATGTATCACGATTAACCAGTCCATCGGCCGGGAATATTGAAATTACGGTCCTTTGACCACAAACTTCTATATTTGGAAAAAAATAAACTCGGAACTCTCGAGAGCTTTCTATACCACCCAGTGACGTAATCAAAGAAATTCCGGAATATATTCCTTAGCCTATGGAAAGTCCAGAGAATTCCGAAGTTTACTTTCGTTTTCTTGTCAATGAAGTTGACAAGTTTGTGCATTTCTCAACAAAAAGAATGTCCCCCCCCAATTGAACGGAAGGTAATCGAATTGGGCTCATGTCATTCTTTGAAAAGATATTTGGAAGTAAACCAGACCAAGTTTTATTTTATGAGGAAAATTACAAAATAAACATGGGTTGAAGCGAGCAGGTGTGGAAGCGATGTCTGCATAGTTAGTAAAGTTTTCTTATCAGAACAAGGCCCTGTGGTTGAACACGGCTAACAAACATGCTGGTACTGCTATTCACGTAAGGGGTTACACACAAAAAGGTAATAATATAAACCACTCGAGTTACTGAATCTGTTGGAGCAAAAACATATTTAGAAATTGTAATGCTTCATTTTTTTTTTAAATGAAATGCAATGAAAGGAGACAATTTTTATATGTGGATCAAACAAATAATATAGCAAAGTCAAGCCTTCTGAAATGATGTTCCAAATCTTACTTTTAATTTTGATGACTGTCTGGTCATCATCGCAACACATAAACACAGGAGTCTAAAATCCCAGCAATAAAGTGGTTATGTTACATAAAATGTCCTGAAACCCCACAGGTAGCTACATTGTGAAGCTATGGCCCTCAGTTTTCATCGAAGAAAAAAAATCTAGATGTGTTCCCTTAAGAGAGGCAACAATTGTACATGTTGTAAATTGTGTTCATTGGATATTTATTATAGAAGATAGAACAGTTTTTCATTTCAAATGAAATAACAGAAAAAGAAATGAAATGCAAGTGAGAAAATCTAAAGACTTGCATATCAATACCAGACTCGGAAACAATGACATAAACATAACTGTAGATCTTTGTTTCTGCCCCAAAAAAAAAACAACTTTCTGTTGATTTTTTTACTGCCCCTACTCTAGTTGCAAACACTATGTATAGTATAAAGCTGTAAATTTCTTGCTTGCATGCGATCATAAAGCTAGAAAACAGTAATACTGCGTTTTGACGCTTTGATCTCATATAAGGTACACAGTTTGTCCGGCCAAGATCTCTTACAGTTTTTATGGTAGGAAGTTTTTATATTTACAGATCATTTGTGCATATATTGTAGATGTGCCTTTTGGTATTGATTTTGACATTGGTCTGTTTTTCCGAAAAATATACATTGTTGAACTTACTGGTAGTCATTTTTATTAATGAATATGATATAGAGGGTAAACAGTTTGTCCGGGCTGTTTCTCCCACAGTTTTTATGGTAGGAAGTTTTTATTTTAAAGATCATTTGGGCATATATTATAGATTTGCCTATTGATATTGATTTTGACATTGGTCCAATTTTCCTAAAAATAAACGTTGTTGAACTTAGTCGTTTTTTTTTTTGTTTTTTTTGTTTTTTGCAATTTTCTCACAGAGGGTACACAGTTTGTCCAGTCAAGATCTCCTACAGTTTTTATGGCAGGAAGTTTTTATTTTACAGAAGATTTGATTTTGAATTTTATTTGGATGGTATTTTTCTAAAAATATACATAGCTGAATATAGCCCTTTTTGCTATTTTCTCATAGAGAGTACATGGTTTGTCTGGCCAAGACCCCCAACAGTTTTATGGTTGGAAGTTTTTATTTTGTAAATCATTTGTACATATATTACAGAAGTGCCTTTTAGTACTATTTTTGATTTTGGAGTATTTTTCTGAAAAAAATTACATTGGTGAACTTAGTCGTAATTTTCATTTTTGGCCGGGTTGCACGGAGTGCAAATCCGGCTTATAGTATGGTGAATGTCAGGTGGGCGGGGAAAATAGGATACCTATTTTGTGAAATCAACTCCTCCTACAGTTTTCAACCCAGATCTATGAAACTTCACAGAATGTTTATATATATATATTGAAGACGTGCACCTGACTTATTATTATTTAATTATTTAACTAGATTTTCCACATTTTTCTGGACTTTGGAACTTAAGACATTTTTATCGACATTTTCAACAAAGGGTACCTATTTTGTGAAATCAACTCCTCCTACAGTTTTCAACTTACATTTATGAAACTTCACAAAATGTTTCTATATATATTGTAGATGTGCACCATCCTTTTTGGAATAATTTTGAAAATTTTTTCCTAGTTTTACAGACTTTGGAACTTAGACATTTTTTATCGACATTTTCAACAAAGGGTACCTATTTTGTGAAATCAAGTCCTCCTACAGTTTTCCACTTACATTTTTGAAACTTCACAAAATGTTTCTATATATATTGTAGATGTGCACCTCTCTTTTTTTAATTATTTTGAAAATTTTTCCTAGTTTTACAGACTTTGGAACTTAGTCATTTTTTATCGACATTTTCAACAAAGTGTACCTATTTTGTGAAATCAACTCCTCCTACAGTTTTCAACCTACATTTTTGAAACTTCACAAAATGCTTCTATATATATTGTAGATGTGCATCTCTCTTTTTGGAATTATTTTGAAAATTTTTTCCTAGTTTTACAGACTTTGGAACTTAATCGTTTTTATCGACATTTTCAACAAAGGGTATCTGTTTTGTGAAATCAACTCCTCCTACAGTTATTATCTCTTACTTTTGACACTTTACAGAATGTTTCTATATATTTTGAAGATGTGCATCTGACTTTATGGAATTATTTTGAAAATTTTTACTATTTTTATGGATTTTGGAACTTAGTCATTTTTTATTGACATTTTCAACAAAGGGTACCTATTTTGTGAAATCAACTCCTCCTACAGTTATCACCTCTTACTTTTGAAACTTCACAGAATGTTTCTATATATTTTGAAATTGTGCATCTGACTTAATGGAATTATTTCCAGTATTTTTAGCTCACCTGGCTTAAAAGGCCATATGAGCTTTTCTCATCACTTTGCGTCCGTCGTCCGTCCACAATTACAAAAAAATCTTCTCCTCTGAAACCACTCAGCCAATTTTGATGAAACTTTGGTGGAATGTTCCTTTGATGGTCCTCTTCCAAAATTGTGTCGGATGACCCTGCCCTCAAACCAAGATGGCCGCCAGGCTAAAAATAGAAAAAAGGGGGGATGAAATTTTAAAAATCTTCTCCTCTGAAACTACAAAGCCAATCTAAGCCAAACTTTCTTGAAATGATCCTTGGGTGGTCCGTTTTCAAAATTGTGTCCGATGACCCCGACCTCCGATCAATATGGCAGCAAGGCTAAAAATAGAAAAAAGGGGGGATGAATTTTGAAAATCTTCTCCTCTGAAACTATCATTTGGATTGTAACCAAACTTTGCTAAAATGGTGCTGTGGTGGTCTCCTTCCAAAATTGTGTCCGGCATTACTGACCTCTGACCAAGATGGCCACCACAGCCGATCAAAGTTTAACATAGAACCCTATGGGAATTCCGTTGATTTTAGTTTTNCACCAAGGTCAAGGTCACAGTTGCTAAAAATAGATTAGTATTACATATAAGACTGTTTCTCAGATTATTTGTTGGAACTACACATTATATCAAAACCAAACCAGTTCCAGTGCCTATTTATCACAGGAGAAAGATTCTTTCTAACAATTTTTGATAAATATATATTGTATATAGTTATGCCTTTAATAATTTATGGGTTTCGATTGCAAGGAGGCGGGGGCATCCGTGTCCCATGGACACATTCTTCCATTTTTTTAGGAAAATTTTAAAAACAATTTTTAGGGAAAAACTTTGTTTTTATTTGAAAAAGTGCATAATTTGAGAATTAACTCTATGAAGTACAATAAATTAAGATTGCCTTCAGGAATTTATATGATTAAGATATGTTCCAGACCATACGCGTATTTGGACCGTATGCATACACTCATATGGTCCGACCGTATGAGTATACGTGTACGGTCTGCTACGAGCTGGACCATACGCGTATATTCCGACCGTATGAGTACAAAGAAAAAGACAGACACTACATTTGTTATTCAAACAAAGAAGTAAGTTACAGTCCGACAAAATTGATATAGCACTAACTACCACTGAAAGCGGTATAAATTATTAGGTACTTATAAAAATAATAAATTACTAATATAACTGAAATGAAATTATAGAAGCAGTGATAGAAAAAAAATATTTCACATTTTCACACAAATTTTAAAGGTAATACATAAACTTCATTTTCACTTTGAGAACTTTTGTTCGTGGACAGGGGGTATTCCTTTTTGGAACCATGTGTAATTTCCGCTGTTATTTATTCAGCTGTCCATTTTCGAGATTTTGGGATTTGCACCCTTTTTTTGGAGTAATTGGGAAACATGTTGTTGTTCCTCATAGGTGGTATTCAATGATTTTTTTCTCAGGATTTTAAGACAAGAAGACCGTATATTTTATTTCAATTACCATTCCATTTTTTTTAAGAAACACTAGATTTTTTATTCTCATATCTCAAATAACGTTCAATTATAACTCAATTTTATAAACACGTCTCAATAAATATAATTACAGTAGAGTAAATTCTTATTTTTCTCTTATATTTTCTTTAAAATAACGATTTTTAGAAAATCTCACTTGTTTCTAAACATAAGAGCTTAATTCTTTACATAATATTGTATACGGTACATATTAATTTATTGATATATTATCCAAGAACACGCAAGACTTTGAAATAGCCAGACCGTACGCGTATGGTCGGACCATACACGTACGGTCCGACCGTATAAGTATTTCAAAAAAATACTCGTATGGTCCAGACCGTACACGTACGGTCCAAATACGCGTATGGTCTGGAATAGATACACAAGGTTAATTGGTCTTGACCAAAGGAGGCTTCCTTCTGTTTTTGAGGAAAATCCAAAACATTTTTTGGGGAAAAACTAAGTTTTTAAATGAAAAACAGCATATTTTGAGAATAAGCTCTATGTTGTATGATAACTTGAATTATGACCTTCACAGATTTTTATAAGTTTTATGCACAGCATTGGACTTGATCAAAAGAAGGTTCCTTATGATTTTGAGGAGAATCATAAAACATGTTTTGTGGAAAAAAATTAGTTTAAATATGAAAAAATTCATATTTTGAGAATTAGCTCTGTTGTTTGATATATAACTTGAAATGACCCTCATATGTTTTTTCAATGTTTTGATTTGATCTGAACAGATGAGACATAAGTTGTCAAAACGGCCATATACAGAAACTATATTTACAATAACTTAGGATTTTGTTATCTATGTTTTTTTCCCAAAATTGTTTTATGATTTCCATGAAATTCATCGATCAGCTTTGGGACACACAAGGGGGCAGGGCCCTTTCTGACTTTGTCAGTATTCTAGTTTTTTTCTGATTTGGCTTTCTGTTTAGATCCTATTGGTTATTTGCTCTCTATCAGCTGTTATACATCTTTGGATTTATGGTCTTCAAAATGTTTTGATTTGATTTGCACTGATGACGCATAAGTTGTTAAAGTGGCCATTTGCAGAAATAAAATTCACAGTATCTTCAGTATTTAGTTATTATCCCCTGCTTATTAAGTGGTAAGTCTGGGAAATATGTCATACTGTATATCCATCCATATGTATACATGTAAATACTCGCTGAAAGCTCATGAATTATAAAATGTACAAATATGAAAGTTAATTTCCAAGAGTATGATGTGGAGTGTGGAATAGGCTACAAAAAAAAGTCTCATGATCTTGGCCAAAAATATGTACTAAGATTTGTTTTCATGAAGTGCAATAATAGATGACAATTTGGTAATGGAAGCTGAAATTATTTTGTTCTCCAGCTGGCCAGTAATGGCAAGGTGAGCATAAAAGGTTTCAGTATCAGGTAAAAAAAGGTGTGAATTACTGTTTTTGCACTTTTTCAAATGTAATATTTATTTAAATTTTCCTAATTAGAGCAAAGAATTTAATGCTAGAAAAAGACAGGAAATGGGGTAAATGTCAAGGAGACAACATCCCATCTCCAGGTTAAAACGACCCAAAACAAAGCATCTAGGGGTCACTGTACAGTCTTCAACACAGTGAGGAACCTCACACTCTATAGCAAGCCCTAAATGGCCCCAAAAAAGTAAAAAAGTGAATAAATCAATGGAAACAAACCACATCCAATAACCCGAATATCAAGAAACTGAAATTTTTATTAGAAGACAAGGACAAGCCAATGACCAACATATTCCTGACTTGGGACAGGCCCAAATATTGTGGTGTGGTTAAACTCATTTTCGTGGAACCATATATCAATTAAAAATTTTGATGCGAAAATTGAAATTCTAAGTTTTTATTTCAGATATAGATCATGGAAAGAAGCAATCATCAATTAGAAAGAAGTCATCTACAGGTTTGATAGTCAATGATGAGTCTGATGATTATGAAGGAATTGATATTATAGATCGCAGTAAACATGACATAGAGATGGACCCAGTACTGCAGAGTATCACAGAGGAAGATATGGAAAAAATTTATAGCTATGTTTCAAGCAATTTGGAGAATGCTCAAATATTACAATATAAGGTAAATATTTTTTTTGAACCTAAAAACTTGATTTATTGTGTCGCCTGCAATGAAAGTCGCGGAAGCGAGACATAGCGATCCAAATTCTGTCGTTGTTATTGTCATAATCATTGTTGTAGGCATCAACAATTGTAAGATGTTTTTCATAGGTTGAATAGAGTCATTTAATCTTTAAAGAATTGTGTCAAAATTGAACTGAAGCTAGATAATGGTCAGAAGATTACCTAATTCCATATTTTTTTCTGTATTTTTCCATATTTTAACTTAGTTTTTTGCGCAAAAAATGAAATGTTAACCCACATATTAACGTTTTATAGTCTTTGAATAAAGTTATTAAATCATATTGGAATATCTTAAAAACTGGTCAGAAGCTAGAAATATTCAGAAAATTACCTCCAGATGAAAATTTTGAAATTATTTTTTTTCATTTTTCAGTATTTTTCTGTATTTGGACTTAGTTCTTTTTGCAACAACAAAAATAATGTTAACCCGCAGATTACAGTTTTTTTAAAGTTGAATAAAGTTAGTAAATCTTATTAGAATTTATTGAAAAGTGTCTAGAAGTTAGATGATGGTCAGAAAATTATCTCCAGCTGAAAAAATTGGAACTTTTTTTTGTTTTTTTCATATTTTTTGCATATTTGGACTTAATTTTTTGCTAAAAATTTCAATGTTAATACACAGATAAAAGTTCTTTAGAAAGTGAATTAAGTGTTTGTGTCATAACAGAATTTCATTAAAATTGAACATTGCCGCATGCAGTGTGCAGATATGGAACAAGCTGTTGGAATTTTCATTCTGGTTCCAACTTTGGTAAATTTCCTGAAAATATCAAAGACCAATAAATTTTGAAATTTTTGCATATAATTAAGAAAATAAAGCAATTCTCTGATACCAATCTTAATTTTGAATGTTTAAGAAATAAAAAACAGGGTTCCAACATTGGTAAATTTCCTGAAACTGTCCAAGACATGGAATCTTGGGAAATTTTCTTAGCAACCATGGTTTTTGAGTGAATTTGAAATAAACAAACATAATAATGAATAAATTGCAAAAATTTTTTGGTAAATTTCCTGGAACTCTCTTAGACCAATTAATTTTTGGAATTCTACCTAGCAACCATACTTTTTTAAAAATATATTGATGTGAACAGTAATATTCAATAATGGAATTGCAAAAATATTTGATTCAAACTTTGGTAAATTTCCTGAAACTCTTCAAGATCTGTTATTTTTGGGAATTCTGCCTAGTAACCATACAATTTTAAATACATTTTGGTGAAAACAGTCATTTTCAATACCTGAATTGCAAAAATATTAAATTTTGATACCAATTTTGGTAAATTTCCTGAAACTCTTAAAGACGAGTTATATTTTGGAATACAGAAAATATATAAAGGTAAGTATTGTCATAATTATAATGATACCTTACTAAGCAGACGAGACACATGGTTCCGAGGAACCTTTACGAATTTTTTTAGTGTAGGGAATTTTGCATCACTATATCTCGAAAGCATTTTGCTACAGTTTCTGAGAAAATGTATGATAAAATGTATTTAAAACTAGCAAATTCTGTATTTAGAATTTACAAGTTCTACCCTCTTCCACAATCTGTTTGTCACTTTTTATGCCCCCGCGACTATAAGTTGGGGGGCATATTGTTTTACCCTCGTCCGTCCATCCGTCTGTCCGTCTGACCGTCCGAGGGGGGTACATGGTTTGTCCGTGCAACTCCTCCTACAGTTTTTATGCTAGAAAGTTTTTAGTTTGCAGATCATTTGTACATATATTGAAGATGTGCATGTGATAAGGATTTTGATTTTGGTGCATTTTTGTCAAAAATATACATTGTTGAACTTAGTCATTTTTTAGTGATTTTGTGATAGAGGGTATATAGTTTGTCTGTGCAGTTCCTCCTACAGTGTTGATGCTAGGAAGTTTTTTAGTTTGCAGATCTTTCGTACCTATATTGAAGATGTGCATGTGGTAAGGATTTTGATTTTGGTGCATTTTTGTTAAAAATATACATTGTTGAACTTAGTCATTTTTTAGGTGATTTTTCATAGAGGGTACATAGTTTGTCCGCGCAACTCCTCCTACAGTCTTAATGCTAGGATGTTTTTATTTTGCAGTTCATTTGTACCTATATTGAAGATGTGCATGTGATAAGGATTTTCATTTTGGTTAATTTTTGTCAAAAATATACATTGTTGAACTTAGTCATTTTTTAGTGATTTTGTGATAGAGGGTATATAGTTTGTCTGTGCAGTTCCTCCTACAGTGTTGATGCTAGGAAGTTTTTATTTTGCAGATCTTTTGTACCTATATTGAAGATTTGCATGTGGTAAGGATTTTGATTTTGGTGCATTTTTGTCAGAAATATACATTGTTGAACTTAGTCAATTTTTAGTGTATTTGTGATAGAGGGTACATAGTTTGTCCGTGCAACTCCTCCTACACATACCTGTCAACCTCCAATGGCCCAAAATCTGGTCATGACCTGCATTGGGTGGTAAAAAATCTGGTCATAACGTGTGATGAACTTTTTTCATCCCAATTATTCTATAATTAATGCGCAACAGACTTTTTTCAACCCATTTATTTACTTGTTATGCAACTTATTTACATACTGTAATACTCAATATTACCTACTTATAAACATCAGACATGATAATTAAAATCCATGTCTATTGAAAACCTTTGGCTTTGCTTCACCTTTTTTTATTTAGATTTTTACTTGGACCAGAACTGGGCATCATGTGTCAATTTTTAATTCTGACCTAAAATCATTGTTGATCATTGTAAGTAAAGTTGACTGAAAGCTGTCTGATTTACTAATCACCAGGTCGCTTGAATTTGCCAAACGCCCCAACTTTTATTTCCACCACGAACACTTGACTTGTAAAGCTTTTCCGTTTTGTGGGGTTGCTGACGACGTCACGACATTGCTGGACCAGAAATCGGTCTTTCCCATTGAGATGAAGACATTCCAAGTACACTCAATGCGTGTAGTTATCATAAAACTCCATAACGGCTTAATTATAACAATGGGAGACAGTATTGTCATGAAAAAAACACAACCGGAAATGTAAATACGAACATTAAGACACAAAACGTTACCGGAAATCAAATCCGGGTGAACACGGGCGACGAATTTGATTCTCGGGTTATTTAACAACCCGATCGGGTTACTGCATTTCACCGGGTGACGTGTGAAAAAATCGGGTCTGACTCGCAGAAATCGGGTGAGTTGACAGGTATGCCTACAGTTTTGATGGTAGGAAGTTTTTATTTTGCAGATCATTTGTACCTATATTGAAGATGTGCATATGGGAAGGATTTTTGTTTTTGATGCATTTTTGGAAAAAATACACATTGTTGAACTTAGTCATTTATTGGATGAATTATTAATACAGGGTACACTGATTGTCCGAACAACTCCTCCTAGAGTTTTGAGGCTAGGAAGGTTTAATTTTGCAGTTAATTTGTACCTATATTGAAGATGTGCATGTGGTATGTATTTTGATTTCGGTTCATTTTTTAAAAAAAATATTCTCAACTTAAAATTTTTTGGTGATTTAGTAATAGAGGGTACATACTGGTAGTTAATCTGTGCAACCTAGAATAACATGTGTTTAGCGGGGGCATCATATGTGTCTTACAGACACAAATATTACTAGAAAATCCCAATTTGATTCAACCTGGCGCGGGGGCATGTCATCCTCTAGTTTTGTCAATGTTTGAATTGAGATCAATATAATATTGATTCAGTCAATGATCATTGTCCGTGGTCAGTTTGGACTTTCTTTTCTGCATTACATCCAGAAATAGATGCGGAATGTAGGACATCTTTTTTTGACACTGGCAATGATTTAGTGGCCTAGGCTAGTTTGATGCATTTGGTCATGGGAAAGTCCATATAAAAATATGAAGTCCTACAATTCTTTAATTGTTAAATTACAATGGGATAAAAAGAGATTCATATACTGTCAAAGTACTTTTATTCATGGGCATCAAATTTTGTGGTTTAGATATAAATCATTCTTGGTACTTTAATCTGTGGTTTCTTATTCTACAAGACTAAAAGGAATAATGCATTTTGTTGGGAACTTAATTTTGTGGTTTTAGCAAACCACGAAATCCACGAAAATTGAAACCCCATGATTAATAGTTTTTTCACAGTATACAGTGGAACTTTGATGGATCAAACTGCAATAGCTTTAACACCATGGTTGTCTCCAACTCTTTTGTTGTCCTTTTCTTCTAGTTTACATGTAGTTTGACCTATTAAAGCAGTACCAAGGAATAACAACCCATACATAACATCTAGACAGTTACCCAATCATATTTGTATTACGTCATGTTTAGTGATACTAAAATGATCTGGTGCTGTAGATCAAAGGAAATTTACACAAATTACTGATAACATGAAAGGTATCATAACGACCATACCATACAGTGTTTGTAAGATTATTCTTTAAAAAACCTTATGAAGGAGATCTGTTGGATGAACCATGAGTAGGTCTAATTATTGCTCTAATACAAGGCTGGAAATAAAGAATTCAAGCATACCTATAAGAAAATCTGTCTATATGGAACCTAATAAACCAGACACCTGTCTGAATCAAACACTGACTAAATCATATACCTGTCTAAATCACACACTGACTAAACTGGACATCTGTCTAAATAAAACACTGACTAAACTGGACACCTGCCTAAATCAAACACTGATTGAACTATATACCTGTGTAAATCAAACAATTACTAAACTGGAAACATGTATAAATGAAAAACAGCCAATCAAAGATTGCGATCCCCCCGCTCCCCTTTTTGGACCCCCTCCCCTTGTAAAAAAAGACAAGTGCTTTTGAAACTAAATTAATCATTGTAACTGTAAAACACCAAAAAGATATGGTTGCTAGGTAGAATATAAAAAAATAATGGGTCTTTGAGAGTTTCAGGAACTTTACCAAAATTAGAATCAAAGATTTTTGCAACCTGGCTGTTGAAAATCATCATTTTTACTGTGAGGAATTGAAAGAGATATGGTTGCTAGGTAGAATTCCAAAAACAGTAGGTCTTTGAGAGTTTCAGGAAATTTACCAAAATTAGAATCAAAGATTCTTGCAACCTGACAGTAGAAAATCATCCTTATAACTCTAAATAATTGAAAAAGATATGGTTGCTAGGTAAAATTCCAAAAAGAAATCGGTCTTTGAGAGTTTCAGAAAATTTACCAAAATTAGAATCAGTCTTTTGCACTCTGATTATTCAAAATGATCTTCACTACTGCAAGGAATTGAAAAAGATATGGTTGCTAGGTAGAATTCCAAAAAACAGTAGGTCTTTGAGAGTTTCAGGAAATTTACTAAAATTAGAATCAAAGATTTTTGCAATCTGACCATTGAAAATCATCATTGAAACTATAAGACATCAAAAAAGATATGGTTGCTAGGTAAAATTCCAAAAAGTAATTGGTTTTGAGAGTTTCAGGAAATTTACCAAAATTAGAATAAAAGATTCTTGCAACCTGAAAGTTGAAATTCATCCTTATAACTCTAAATAATTGAAAAAGATATGGTTGCTAGGTAGAATTCTAAAAAATAATGGGTCTTTGAGAGTTTCAGGAACTTTACCAAAATTGGAATAAAAGTTTTTTGCAATCTGACCATTGAAAATGATTATTAAATCTAAAAGGCATAAAAAAAGAAATGGTTGCTAGGTAAAATTCCCAAAAATAATGGGTCTTTGAGAGTTTCAGGAAATTAACCAAAATAAGAATCAAATATTCTTGCAACCTGACAGTTGAAATTCATCATTATAACTCTAAATAATTGAAAAAGATATGGTTGCTAGGTAGAATTCCAAAAGATAATGGGTCTTTGAGAGTTTCAGGAACTTTACCAAAATTAGAATCAAGGTTTTTTGCAATCTGACCATTGAAAATGATTGTTAAAACTATATGGCATCAAAAAAGATATGGTTGCTAGGTAAAAATCCAAAAAATAATTGGTCTTTGAGAGTTTCAGGAAATTTACCAAAATTAGAATCATATTTTTGAAATCCTAGTGTTCATACTAGCTGATGACATTAAAAAGTTGCTTAATTATAAAACTTCATGTTGGAATTTCAAAAATCATTAGTCTTTGATATTTTCAGGAAATTTACCAAATTTGGCACCAGGGTACAAATTCCAAACCTGAGAACGCATTCAAAGAGCAATTCCAATAATTCCTCATGAAAATATAAACCACAAAATCGAAATTATACATAGAGTTCCAGTCACTCTGATGAGTACTAATTGTTTAACATTTTTTGGCCCCTTAAGGGCATGCCCCCAGGGGTCATACCAAAAGTCTGCTATCATCAGTAAATGAGATGCATATAATCGAACTTTCATACAAATTTTCAGCTTCCAAACATGAATACTTCAGAAGATTTCGCTTATTACTGGATATCTCGAAATACATTTTTGCCCTGAGGGCAAATTTCAAAATTCCGAAACCTTCGGCACAGACAACTTTTTTAGTGTTACTTATACCCTTATTACAAGGTTTCTGTGATTTAAGGTGTAAGAGGAGTTCCAGCGGAATCCATTTTTCGTTTTTTGGACCCCCTAGAGGCCATGCCCTGAGGAGTCATACCAAAGTTCCGACACCCTCTGTGAAGTTGCTACATAATATGTGAGTCCATATCCGAGTTTCAACTTTCTAGCCCAAATGGCCTTGGAAATTTCTTCAATTATTGGATATCGCGAAAATTCGTTTTCGCCCATAATTTGCCCCTAGGGCATTTGACCTAAATTCTGAATCAACAGTGCGCTACTTCTGATCATACTCTAGTATGGTGCCGAGTTTCAAATTTGTATCTCTTATAGTTCCAGAGCTATCGGGGAGCATTACAAACGCACGTACGTACATACGGACGGACTGCATTACATAATCCCTCCGCTTTCGCTAAGCGGGGGGATAATCAAACACTGAGTAAACTGGACACATGATGAAATCAAATACAGACTAAACTTGACACCTGTTTAAATCAAACACTGACTAAACCATATACCTGTCTAAATAAAACACTTACTTAACCAGACACCTGTCTAAATCAAACACTGACTTAGCGGGACACCTGTCTAAATCAAACACTGACTAAACCATATACCTGTTGAAATCAGACACTGAGTAAAATGAACACATGATGAAATCAAACAATGACTAAACCATATACCTGTCTAAATCATGCACTGGCTAAACTGGACACCTGTATAAGTCAAACACTGACTAAACTGGACACTTGTCTAAGTCAAACACTGACTGAACTGGACACCTGTCTAAATCAAACACTGATTAAACCATATTCCTTTCTTAATCAAACACTGAGTAAACTGGACATATGATGAAATCAAACTCTGATTAAACCGGAAACATGTCTAAATCAAACACTGACTAGACCAGATACCTGTCTAAATAGAAGTACTGACTAAACCATATACCTGTCTAAATCAATCACTGAGTAAACTGGACACCCGTCTTAATCAAACACTGACAAACCGGACAACTGTTTAAATCAAAGACTGATTCAACTGGACATCTGTCTAAATCAAACACTGACTAAACTGGACACCTGTCTCAATCAAACACTGACTAAACTGGACACCTGTCTTAATCAAATACTGACTAAACTGGACACCTGTCTAAATTAAACACTGACTAAACTGGACACCTGTCTAAATCAAACACTGACTTAACTGGACATCTGTCTAAATCAAACACTGACTAAACTGTACACCTGTCTAAATCAAACACTGACTAATCTGGACACCTGTCTAAATCAAACACTGACTAATCTGGATATCTGTCTAAATCAAACACTGACTAAACTGGACACCTGTCTAAATCAAACACTGATTAAACTGGACACCTGTCTAAATCAAACACTGACAAACTGGACAACTGTTTAAATCAAAGACTGATTTAACTGGACATCTGTCTAAATCAAACACTGACTAAACTGGACACCTGTCTCAATCAAACACTGACTAAACTGGACACCTGTCTTAATCAAATACTGACTAAACTGGACACCTGTCTAAATTAAACACTGACTAAACTGGACACCTGTCTAAATCAAACACTGACTTAACTGGACATCTGTCTAAATCAAACACTGACTAAACTGTACACCTGTCTAAATCAAACACTGACTAATCTGGACACCTGTCTAAATCAAACACTGACTA
>MJUU01055270.1:0-16101 GCA_002080025.1 Modiolus philippinarum | reverse complement strand
CCAATTTGGCCAAAATAGTCCTTGGGTGGTCCCTTGCAAAAAAGGTGTTTTTCAGGTCTGCACTATATCCAACATGGCGGCCAGCAGGTAATTTAGTTTTTTTACATTGGACCCTTTGTGAAAACACATTCAAAGATCTACTGCTCTGAAACTACTGAGCCATTGAACCAGACTTTGATCTCGCTTGAGGGGGTGAATATTGTTCACCTCTAGTTGAAGACCTTCAGGTGACATCAAGATGTAGACAGGAATAAAAGCCCTGTCCTTGATAAATGGGAGTTTTCTTTGTATCGTGTGCGTTTTTGTCACATGTACATTCACTCCATATCCTTTCATTTTTCCTATTTGTCAAAATAGTCTTCATGTGGCCTCTTAAAAGAAAAATGTTTTTCAGGTTCACACTTTATCCAAGATGGCTACCAGCAGGGAACATAGTTTAACATTGGACCCAACAGGAAACACTAACAGAGGTTGTCTCCCCTTAAACTAATTAGGCATATTGGAATTACTATAGTTTAACTATGGGCTCCTGAACATAAAATGTCTATTTTAATCGTGGGCCAGTTGAGCCATACTAACTTTTGAGAGCCTCTTGTTAAGGACCTGAGATTAGACAGTTTCCACTGTATATAAATGTTTTAAACCTGTGTATGCCAAACACCTGTCTATACTGAACAAAATCTTGAGTGGTCTGTTAAACAGATATCACAGTATTTTGACAATTTTCTTTAAAAGCAAATTGGAGAAGCAAATAGTTCAAAAGTTCTCAGGACTATATATGGAATTTTTATGCATGACCAACAGCATTGGAGATTTTTAGCACTAGACCACTAGGACATGTAGGACTTTGTGATGACATTTGAATGATATTTTTCATTTTCAGAAACTAACTCAACTTGAACAACATTGATTTGATACAAGATATATACGCGATCCTTTAAAAGATAGGTTTAAATCAGTTCTTGAACTTATACTATGAGGTATGAGCAAAGCTCATTGTTGAAGGCCTTCTTTTACCATGTATTTGTAGAGGCTTGGTTTCATGTATATTTATTCCATATCACTTCATTGCTTATAATATGGCAAAACATGACAGTATTTAGTAATAATTTTCCTGGTTATTTAATATTAATATGAAAATCAACATAGATTTTAATAACTCTTAACCATTTTGAGATTGAATTTTAATGTCTAGTAGAAATTATAATCGATATATTTATAAAGTGACATGAAATGTTTTGTAGGTGTTTATTGATGTATTGTTTAATTTTGGGGGTGCTATTGGAAGGAAACTACGCTTCTTTAGACTGAACCGAAAGGATTTTGAAGTAAAGATGACTCCAGAGATGACTCATTATGTCTTCCTCAGAACTTATAATTCAGAGATAAAAATGCATGCTGTACCAGGTAAATGAATGCAGAGGAATTTTTTCACATTGCACACTGTGGTTATTAATGATCTTACTTTTGAGTTCTTTATTTAATGTAGTTGTGGGGGCTGATGGGAGGTCATTTTAGCAATTATCCATTCATTCGTTTATTAGTCAAACAAATCAGTTTATGTTACTTTTTAGTCATTTTTGTCTCGCCAGCGATGAAAGTCTCGGAAAGTGATACATAGGCGCGCAAAATATGACAGCGACAGCAGCGTAAACTCAAGTTATTATATAGAAGCCTTTGATGTAGGAACTTATATTTGGTCCATAGGTAGCTTATGGCAAACCCTAGCTGCCAGACCAAAAAATCGTGTGACCTTGACAAATATTTCACAGTCCAGAGACCAGGTTAAGTTTTTTGCTTAGGTCTGTTTCTCAATATCTACAAGCTAGAAGTCAATGATATTTGGTATATAGCTTGGTTTCTGTAAGTACATGTCAGTCTGCCATATGGCTTTTGATCTTGACCTCAATTTCACGGTCCAGTGACCAGGTTAAAGTTTATTGCTTAAGTCTGTTTCTCAATAACTACTAGTGATATGTCGATGATATTTGGTATATAGCTTGGTCTTGGTTAGTACATGTCAGTCTGTCATATGGCTTTTGACCTTGACCTCAGTTTCATGGTCCAGTGACCAGGTTAAGGTTTTTTGCTTTCGTCCGTTTCTCAATAACTACAAGCTGTAGGTCAAAGATATTTGGTATATATCTTGGTCTTGGTTAGTACATGTCAGTTTGCCATATGGCTTTTGACATTGACCTCAATTTTATTTTCCAGTGACTAGGTTAAGTTTCTTTGCTTAAGTCTATTTCTCAATAACTGCAAGTGATATGTCAATGACATTTTGGTATATAGCTTGGTCTTGGTTTGTATATGTCAGTCTGCCATATGGCTTTTGACCTTAATCTCAATTTCATAGTCCAGTGACCAGGTTAAGTTTTTTTTTTGCTTAAGTAATAACTACAAGCTATAGGTCAATAATATTTGGTATATACAGTAGCTTGGTCTTGGTTAGTTCATGTCAGTCTGCATATGGCTTGTGACCTTGATCTCAATTTCAAGGTCCAGTGCCCAGGTTAAGTTTTTTTTTTTTGCTTAAGTCTGTTTCTCAATAACTACAAGTGATTTGTCAATGATATTTGATATATAACTTGGTCTTGGTTAGTACATGTCAGTCTGCTATATGGCTTATGACCTTGAAATCATTTTCATGGTGTAGTGAACATAGTTAAGTTTTTCTGATTAGAACAGTTTCACAATTGCTGTAAGTGGTATCTTTGGTTTGTAGATTGCTCTTGAATAGTACATGACTGTTTTAGTGACCAAGCAGGGACGGGCGAGACATCAAAAACAAGGGTCCACCCTTGTTTTTGATATTCTTCCTTCATGGCCTTATATTTTAAACAACAAAAAAAAAGAAACTAGACCCAAACTAGAAATACTGTGAGCATAGCTCATTGAATGATACCACACTCTCCCCACATAAGATAGTACATTTATGGTAGAAAATCCAAAATATTGGTCAGATGAAAATCTAAAATAGGAAGTGCAATATGGTATCATGTGATAGAATTTCTGTGAAAGTTTCAACAAATTCCATTCTTTGGTTTAGGAGGAGTTGCTGATGGCATAAATAACAGTACATTCCCCAAATTACAACATCCCACAATGTGCAGCCGAGTCCATGTATGGTTATTGGAACCAAAAAAAATTGTCAGATCAAAATCTAAAGTAGGAGGTGCACTTTGTCATTATATGATTAAGGTTCCCTAAAACTTTCATCATTTACATCTGTAACTCCTCCTAAAGCAATGAATGGAATTTGATGGAAAAAAACATGCTATTGGTATAGTTCTTTATGATTATGTCTTGTCTATTTTTCAGGTGATCCCAGATGCCCAGTAAAGAGTTTCATAATGTATGTGAATAGGTTAAATTCATCATGTCCTAAATTTTTTCAACAACCAAGGACAAATCCTAAAAATGGTGTTTATTTTCATGATTTCCATAAAGGTAGACTTAAAGTGGAAGGCTTAATGGCAGAGATTTGTGAAAATGCTAGATTACCAAATATATATCGTTACTGGCAATGTGGACGGACGCCTATACAGATCTATCGTACTCTGCACAGTATCAAGGAAGGTAATTAAGGATTGTGAAGTATAGTCCTGGTACAGCTTATTACAAAATCATGTGATATTCTTCTCTAAGATAGGTGTCAACCCTACCTATTTCTATTGGCTCCTGATATTTTGTCTAAATATAATGCATCTCTCACCCTTTACCAGTCTCCTGAGGGGGAGCTAAAATCTGTTAAAATTATGTTTTGGATTTGAGATAAGATGTCTTGTTTTGATGATGTTATGATGCTTTTCATTCATTTAAAGGATGCCTTGTTACTTTAGTACCACTCTAAAGGAAGTCATGCCCTATCCCTTGATACTTCAGCAATCTCTTCGCTCATTAACCCAATCTTCACTTCTCTTTCAACTTTTTACCCATTTGCTTCAACATATTGACAAATTTTCAATCAAGTTTCAATACAGAACACTACCTACATTTTGTGATTATTTAAGAATTATTGGCAAAACTAATTCAACATGTCTTTTTTATGCCCAGGATGTTAGTGGGTCTACTCAGATTTGTCCATCGGTCCATACATCCGTTCTGTTTTTTTTAGTTTCTGGATGATAATTTGAGTATACTTCATCAGATTGAAATGGAAACCATAGGTGTTACAATTGCTGAGAGATTGACATATAAAAATCACTGGACCATGAAATTAAGTCCTAGGCAACTTGGCAGGTGTCACACTGGCATGTACCTACTAAGATATAACAAAAAACGTCATATGGGGAGTAAAGCTGTTACTATTGCTGAATCCAGGACATGATTGTAAAAATTTAACAAAGTCACTGGGCCACGAAATTAAGGTCAAGGTTATTTGACAGGTGTCGGACTGGCATTGACTCATTTATATGTAGCAATCAACCAATATGGCGAGTCTAGGTTCTAACACTACTAATAAGTGGACATGAATGAAAAAAAATTAACGAAGTCACTGAACCATGAAATAAAGGTCAAGGTTATTTGACAGGTGTCGGACTGGCATTGACTCATTAATATATAACAATTAACCAAATACGGAGGGTCTATTTTATTACATTGCTGAGAAATGGACATGAATGTAAAAAAAAAATGGAAAAGTCACTGGACCATAAAATTAGGTCAAGGTTACCTGACAGGTGTCAGACTGGCATTTACCCATTATTATGTAACAATTAGCCTAATATGGAAAGTCTAGGTTCTTTAATTGCTGAAAAATGGACATCTTTATAAAATTAACAAAGTTACTGAACCATGAAATTGACGTCAAGGTTACATGAGAGGTGTCAGACTGACATTTACTCATTAAGATGATGCATTACACCAATTATGGTGTCTCAATTCTTTACAATGGTAAAGTAATTGACTTGAATGTAAAACTATGTCACAATAATTACAAAGTCACTGAACCATGCAAATGAGATCAATGACTTTTGACAAGTATCAGACTGGCAAGTACCCACTAAGATACATCAATACACTAAATATCATACATCTTTGCATTACAAATCCTGTGAAAAGGACTCAAATGTGAAAGTATGTCACAATTTTTATGAAGTCGTTGAACCATGAAGGCGAGATGAAGGTTATTTGAAACATGTGATGCTGCAAAGCTCTAACCTTCAGCTACCAGTGGACATAAGATCTTAATTAGTGATATACTTTAAAAGTTATTAAGGGTTTAGTAAAGTTTACAATGCCGCCACTGGAAAGTAAGACCTATGTCTCACTCCACTGGCGAGACAAAAACAAAACTCAATTTGAGAAAAAGGTAATTTTCCAGAATTTGTACATAAATCTTCAATTTTTATCCCATGCCTATAGCTTTCTCACATGTATATATGCTGTTAGTCTGTCACATTTAGTGTAAGGTAGTCTGTAACAAAGTAAAAGTCCATATATCTTTTGAATCACAAGTTATAGATAAATGAGCTTTTGTCAAGAGATGCATCTTTTGATAATCCTTGATGTTGGTATGACATTTGGGTTACCTTCACCTACATTTCATGCATAAGTGACTAAGGTTAAAGTTGTGTTAAAGTCCAGATCCGAGATACTACAGTAGGAAAAATATCATACTTGCAAACTGACTCGCTTTTGAAAAATGCGACTAGGAAAATTTATACCCCTCACCCGACACATGTAATTATTTTTACCTGCCAATGAGATCATCACCCGCCAATGACCCACAACAACACAAGTAATGCAATTTTAAGATTAACAGCAAACAGCGCTTTTAATTTTCCTTCAAAAGTTAAGACAAAGTAAAAATTTAACAGAGCAGAAAACACCAAATGAGCCAAAAACAGTTACTGAGTTAGCAACTGATTTATTTCACCAAAAACATTAAATATCCTACTAAAAATGCAAAACACACGGACAGAAAAAGTGCCCTCCTCATGTATGGTAATAAATGGTACAGAACTTGTGCAGAGAATTTTTGAGGTGCTTGAAGGCTGGACATGAAATGACCTGCCACCAAAAACCTGAATGTTGGGTCATGACCCACCACAGCAGAATTAGAGGTTGGCAAGTATGTAATATTTTGGCAGTGGATGTATCTTGTATAGTAAGGAAGTTCCTGATGAAAATTAGGTACCTTTGACCTATATTTTTTGCATGGATGATTCAAGTTAAAGTTCAGGCTTGAGATACACAAGCATGGAGAGGAATAAAATTTTGTCAGTAAATTCACCTTTATAACCACAAGATGTCTGATAACAATGAGGTCATCTTGACCTGCATTTTGTGCATGAGTGACTCGAGTTTAAGTTCGTCTTTGGTTTGCAGTGCCAATATGCATCTTCAGGGATAGTTTCAGCTGCATATTGTTAGTTTGACACTTGACTTATTTGGACCAAAAAACAAATTTGTGAGGGGATTAGCTGTCATTTCTGGCTGCTTCCTTCTCTTGTTATTTTAAAAATATCAAATGAGTTGTTGAAGTATAATCGTGAGAAATTTCTATTATAAGATAGCCTAAAAATACTGTAAAAGCCACCTTCTGCAAAACTCCCTGTTTGAGAAAATAATGTAGGGATCTACCTTCGTGGTAGTTCCAAAGATTTAACCCTATGACTTCACATGGTCAAGGAGGGTATTAAAGATGATTTAGTGTAACCTTAGCACACAAGTATTTCACAATTATAAAAACATACTCCACACAAGATTGCATTTGTTGTCTTCCAACCTTGATGTGTCATTTTTTGTGCAGAAAATTATTGAATGTCAAAGGTTTAACACATGGGAAAACTTTATTTCTTATTTTAACTCAGAAAACTAGTCCAGTATAACAATTTTCGTACCCAAAAACGAGCAGTTACATCATATGTGATGCATCAGTTGCGTGTCTGTCTATGCCTCCTCAGAAGGTTTCCGATCAATAATTTGAATGAAAGGATACATCTGCAAACTTGGTTATATAAGTTGTTTACCACAAAATTCATGCTAGGTTGATGATGGATTCAGAGTTCCAAGTGGTTTTGGAGTTTTTTGTTGAAAACATGTTTGGATATCTTGAAATGTTCCATTTACTCTTTTCAGATCATGGAAAGAAAATCGTCCCAAATACAAAAGTGGCTGTACTTCAAAGGTCCCTAACTAGTCTATTGACAAAATCTCATCAGAATGTGGAACTTAATAACATGGAAATTGGTGCAGATCATGGAAATAAACTCGCTCAAAATACAACAGTGGCTGTACTTCAAATTTCCAAAACTAGTCCATTTACAGAATCTCAGCAGAATTTGGAACTTAATAACATGGAAAGTTGTGCAGATCTGAATGTTAAACTTAATAACATGGAAAGTGGTGCAGATCTGAATGTAGAACATGATAAGATGGAAAGTGGTCCAGATCATGGAAAGAAACTCCTACCAAAAACAAAAATTGAGGTACTTCAAAGTTCTGAAACTAGTCTGTTGACAAAATATCAGCAGAATGTGGAAATCAATAACAAGGAACCTGGTGCAGATTTGAATGTTGAACTTAATAACATGGAAAGTGGTGCAGATCAGAATGTAGAACTTAATAATGTTGAAAGTGGTGCTAATCAGAATGTGGAAATTAATAACAAGGAAACTGGTGCAGATTTGAATGTTGAACTTAATAACATGGAAAGAGGTGCAGATCAGAATGTAGAACTTAATAATGTTGAAAGTGGTGCTAATCAGAATGTGGAAATCAATAACAAGGAAACTGGTGCAGATTTGAATGTTGAACTTAATAACATGGAAAGTGGTGCAGATCAGAATGTAGAACTTAATAATGTTGAAAGTGGTGCTAATCAGAATGTGGAAATTAATAACATGGAAAGTGGTGCAGATCTGAATGTGGAATTTAATAACATGGAGAGTGGTGCAATCTGATTGTGGAACTAAATAACATAGAAAGTGATGCAGATGGCCTAGAGGATCTGGCATCGGGAAATTTAAACAGTCGAGACAGTGTTTCATAAGTTGATTTTTCTTATGATAAAGACTCTTGTAGTTTACCATGGGATTTTGGATCTGTGCATTCTGATAGCTCTAATCATGTACCCGATAGTAAATCGACTGATCTCCAGAATTCTAGTTTGCCATGAGATTTTGGATAAGGGCATTCTGATAGCTTTAATCATTCACCTGATATTCAGTATTCTACTGCCGTTGTTTCTGATAGTAAATCTGCTGATTTAGACAATTCTTCTACTTTTGAGAAGAAATCAGTGAAACAGAAAATGGAGATTGAATAATCGGAAAAATTTTCAGATGAATCTTCGTGTTAGGAAAGGCAGTGTGACAGCACTATACATAATATTATGTAAAAGTGAAGATTAAAAACTAAATAAAAATTTAGGAAAAGACATTTCCACTTTGTGCAATATGTAATGACAAAATGTCTTTTAATAATGAATTTTGCAAATACAACTGTTACGAACCTGAACATACTGAAAAGACCAGAGTTTATTTTTTTATTGAGTTTGTTTAATGCGGCTTAAAAAAAATAAAAAATAGCTTTCTAAATAGATGTAAATTATGAAAAATATCGTTCTTCTTAGGAAAATGTATGAAAAAGTACTTTAAACATGTTATATTTGGCTTGACAAAAATAGAATTCAATTTGTTATTCAGTAGATTTCAGTTCAAATACAGTATTTACTCATTTTCAATTTTTCTTCACACAAGAGTCGTTCACTAATTTCAGAAAATTAAAAAAAATTTTGTTTCAAGGAAACTTATTTTGCCATCTCCACTATTTTGAATCTTTTATTTTTATTTCGTCCCCCTGACCCACTTGTTAAGACCAAAAGTCCCATAAAACAGATTATAAAAAAATGTTGGCCTAAGTCCATCAGGGTGTTTTCATATATCCAAGTTTAAAGACACAGGGATTTCTTGTGGTAAAACATAAATATACTTGTCCCTTACATATATAAAAAACACACAGCTTGACTTTAAAAACTGTTATGAGTTAACAGCCATTTTGGAACAAAGTCCTTCTCTGCTATTTTGAATGTACCTGGCTTGAATTATTCATTCTCAAGATGTTGTTTTTCTCTAACCATCTGTAGCTAATTTTATCTATCATAAGTATGTAAGCATTCTACCACAGGTGTTTCATGTTCGAATTTTCTACCACAGGTCTTTCATATTAGAATTTTGAATTTGTAGCATGATTCTCCCCAAGATATAAATGTGTTTCATATTAAAATCGTAAATCTGTGGCTGTTTGACCACACATATCAATGTGTTTCATTTCAAAATCATTCTTCTACAGGTATAAATGTGTTTCAAATTTAAATCATAAATATATATGTACTGGACTGGGTTTCATAAAGCTCAATTAAAACTTAATAAACTATTAAAATTAATAGTCTATTAAATTAGTTGGAAATGTTAAAGTTAAATAGACTATTAAATATTTAATAGTTAATTTACTTTTGTGCAACCCAGTCCTGATTGTTTGTTATGTATTCTTGAAGTAGAAAATAGATTTTTGTCACTCAATCATTTGTTACTAGTAGTTCATTTTTTGTTGTTCAGAAATTGTAAATACTATATATAGTACATTTAAACATTTGTTTTTATAAGAACCAGAATTCTGTTTGTAATAAACAGATATAAAAAGATATGAAATATTGTTTTACTTTAAATACATGTATTGTTTAAACCTATAAAAAAATAAAAGTTTAAATGTGGAATGTTGCCAAAAACAAAATGAAGACCCCTACACACACAGACACACAAGTCCTGGTAACACTAAGTCTTGCAGATGTCTCCCCTAGTTTTTTTAGCAGCTGAACTCAGTTCCATTTGCCAGTGAAAGGCACACTCATGGAAGTATATTTTCCTTCAATGAAAGATTATCATCTATCAAAAAAATGGATAAAGTAAATCTTAAAAGCACTGAAAAAACCTTTTAAACCTACAACATTTCAACAGACAATAACACTTTTAATATCAATATTGGCAAAAATAAATGTTTAAAAAGTTATCTAAATTGAAAGATGCAAAATAAAAACAAGGATGTGGGAATAGTAAAGTACAATTTTCAAGGAGTAACCTGTCATCAGCAGCATTAAAATCAAATAAAATGGAAAGCCATAATTACAATGTAATGTATGGAAAAAAGAATTCTCTTATGATGCACGCCTATTATCTATTTCTTGCACGAATAGTTATTTGTGGTTCACAACAAGACTTTGAAGCTGGCATTAGATATGAACTTGTTGAATCGCGTTTACAGGAATTTCATTGGTTGAGCGCCAAGTAATGACATATCACGCGTGATATGCTTTTACTTTTTCGATGTTTCAATTGGACAACTTTGAAATCTCGTTGGCCATGGTTAACATTACCTAGCAACAGTGTTGTTATTTGAAACGAATACAGCAGTTTGGCTGTATCATAAGAGAAATAGTTTTAACAATCAAAAGAATTGAATATCGCTGGATATCAACTCTCGCTATGTAATTTCAAATATAATAAATTCATCAAAGGCTGGTTTATTATATTTTGAAATTACATAACTCTAGTTGATATCCATCGATATACAATTCTTTCTCGTTATGAAAACTATAAGTACCAAAAATATAAAAATAGGAAGCCAAATCCATCACTTAAGACATCCACAAAGTGCCATACACTGATTGAAGCCTCAGTATTAGAGAGTATTATAAGGGGTAAGAATTTTGATAAAAACAGTAAATTTTGCAGAAAACGTGATTACTGAATCAAATACAATTTTTTTTTTAAATAGAAAAATTGCATTATACTGTAAGTATCCATGAAAATTTTTTTCATGAAAAAGATGCACAAATAATGATGTAACATAAAGAACACACATTACAAAATGTAGTATCACTGAAGTCTAAAAGTACACAACAAGTTTGGCCTAACTAAACCATTTTTATTTTTTCAATAGTTAATTTGTGGTCATTGCACAACATGCATTGTTATATTTTGCATTTTGATCTAATCTGACAAAAAATACGGCAACTGGTGTGCAACTTAGTTTGATATGGGACCCTGTGGGAAAAACATCATTCTTGTGTTGTCTGTGATTAGTGCAGGATCAAAAACATAGGTAACACTCTCCGTTTTTGCATCCAGCCATCTGTTTGTTTATATCCAAAATTTATAGAATTATGCCCATCTCAAACTAAACTGCTTGGTACTTTTCAACCAAATTTTCAGAAATGCTTCAGTATACATTGCAGATGTGCAACAATTATTTTGTTTTTTCTTTAATTTTTTCTTTTTTCTGGATTTTTAAGCTATAATTGGATTTGTCCTTTTAGCTAATGGAAATCTTCATGGTGTGTCACAATTATCTGCAACTCCTCCTTAACTGCTATGTACTTTTCAATCAAACTCTCCATGAATCCTTCATTTTTCTTTAATTTTGATTTTTTGGTTCCCAGATTTTTCACCCTGTTATTGGACTCTGTCATTTTAACTTGTCGGAGTCTTAAGGGTATGACTCCATTATGCACACCTTTCTTGGGAAAAACATTCACCATCTGCTTTGAAACAAATTTAAGTTAGTACATATACAGGGGTTTAAAATTTTAAAATTTAAAGATTACTCATTTTGATCTAATTTGAGAAAAAAACATAGCGACCAGCATGGAACATCGTAACATTGGACCATTTAGGAAAATCATCTTGAAAGATGAGCGATATAGGCTCAGTCTCTGAGCCTCTAGTCTTCAAAAATTGTTGCAAAGTAAAGAGAAACTTATAAAATATTATGAGTCGTAAATGTTTTAAGATTAGCCACACGAAAAGAAAGATATATGACATAATATCTATTTGCAAAAAAAAAAATATAATAATAAATTCTTATGAATGGCTAAAACCAAAGGATTCTTGACTTCATACTGATAATCATACACCCTGAACATAATTTTGCATGGAACGAAAACAACATTAATGAACACACAAAATATCCAACACTTATGTCTAAAAATCACAACTGCAACCACATGAATTAATGTTAACTGGCTTATGATCCATTAATGGGCTGATCTATTATAGTTAATCTGTCAATATCATAACAAGCCATGTTATAGTTGCCACAGTGCATATGCTTCCTACAAATATAAAACAAAATGTGTTAATAATTACATTTGCATTCAATAACATAATATGCAAGTTGCAGGATAGGAACAACTTCCTGAGAACCTTAACACAAATATCACAAGAAAAAAGTCCACTCATAAAAAAACGATCATTAGTTCCTGGAATGCAAAATTAAGGTCAAGGACACTTCATGAGAGACAGTCGTGTCCCTGCTCCCCTCCCCCCCCCAACATATCAATTAAGTCATTCTGTTTCAGCTTTTACGAATCTTTCGGCTTTGTCCTTCCCAATATATTCATTTATCTGCACTGAGACTTAAGCTGTTGATGATATTACTAATTTTTCAGTAATTTCGGTATTCAATTGTTCATTAATGATGAATAACTAACCTTGTCACTATGTGATCATTTGAACAATGGAAACCATTCAAAGATTTCCCTGAAACTACAGAAACAGTTTCCAACAAGGCCACATATTATCCAATATGACCGAAAGTTCTCAACAATTGTTACCTATTCAAGGATGTATCATTTTACGTTCTTGTCCTATTCAAGATGGTAACCATCGGAAAACATGTGTTTAACATTTGACTTCATGGGAAACCATTCAAAAGAGTCTGAAATGGTCGACCATTCTAAAAAAAAATATGTCAAATGGTTCTCTTCAGAAAAGATGTCTGCTAGGTACACATCTAATCAAAGATCGGCACCAGCGAGGAACCTATTTTTTTTTCATTTGGATTGTATGAAACACACAGGCTGAAATGGAATCAATTTTGGTCATTTTAGTCCCATGGTAATATGCACAAATTGTGTTGGACAGGTTCACACCCTTTCCAAGGTGTTGACATGCAGGAAACATGGTTGTGTCGTTTGCACCTAAATTTTGGAAAATATCATTTTTCATCCTAAAGTTTGAAATTATGTCGAGGTGTTCGGAGAAACTACGGTCTGTGGATCTTTATTCTCTTGACCATCGTGTAGCCTATTCATTCTGGGTTCCGTGGTGTATAACTTTATTAGATAACTGCGTTTAGATATTTAGCAAATTTGCCTTTTCTCCAGACAATCACCGAAAAAGTGTCAAAAACTGCCATCCCCTAAGCATATATGCTTCCCCCCGCAATATTTGCTGGTACGCTGTGAGTATTGTATACGTACGAACTGAATCCATGGAGTAAAATTCTAGTATGGAAATCCCAAGGTTGGCCGTGAAAATCAGTGTTACCGAGGCCTAATAAAAACTGGCGTGTTGTATTGTCAAATACGGTAATTTTAGAATCGGATCCATTGGTGAGGCACTCGAAAATTGAGTAATATAAAGCGATTCCCTCGTGCTGCTCTGAAATTTTGATTTGCCCCTCTGGTGTTACCCTATACATATATGTGATATGTAAGTTAAAAAAATTTCATGAGCTTTGAAGATAAATGTGATGGTGTAAAGAGATCGCTTTGATCGGACAATCTATCGATGTACAACCGTAAACATGACCGGTTGATGGTTTTCTTTGCTGTACAAGGTCATAATCAGTTTTTCATAACAATCGCCTGTAAAAGTCCGAAGTGTTTGAGAAAACAATTTAATGTGCTGGATTTCTAATAACACAACCAACAAGCATAATAACTGATATGCTCCGTGGCATATATGATTTATAAGTAAGTGTGTTCTTTTTAAACTTGTGAAGTTAACTTATGTGCTGACATTATGAAAATTTGCCGGGAAAATCTGTTCCCTCTTGCAAAAAAATCTACTCCTTAATGCTGTGGAGCTACTCAATCGCTACTCCCTCGCGGTAACGATAGTACACGATGTTTTACGTATGATAAAATGAATAAGTTGGTATCTACGATCTACGAGAAGCCGAAGGAGTGTTACTCTACCCCCACTGTAAAGAATCTAATACCTTGAAAATGAATAAGACCCCCAACTTTCAACCTTGTATTTTCTTATTACTCATGTTTAGAAGATAAGATGAATTCAAGGTTGACCAACCCAACTGCACAGCGTACCAGCAAATATACTGGGCAAAAAAAGTTTGGGATCATATTCATTTAAATTCTTGTAAGTCTATTTTCGTCTTGACGCATGGGCAAAACCACTGTTCTGATCAACATGACATTTTGCACAGTGTATACACTCACCATTATGAACATTTTCTGCCATTTTCAACTTTTCAAAATTTCTCATTTTTGAGAATCCAAAAATCACGTTTTTTGCAAAAAAAATCATGATTTTGACATTTCTATCGAGTTGTTCAATCTTTTGACTGCCTACAGACTTCAATTCACTAAAAAATGTTGAAAAGTCCCAAAGAAATGGGTATATTCTTTTTAGGGTACCCATTTTGTCCCATAGAGAAATTTCCACTTTTGTTTGGGTCATTTTCAAAATTTGGTAGGGTATGGTGCTCTGAATAAACATTTTGACTTAACAGCCTCGTTTGAACCATCAAGACACAAAAATTGTGCAAGTAAAGGCTTCAATCTATCGGTTCCTGACAGAAATTTGATTTGTTTTAAACGCAGATAAATTTTGGGGGTAAAAATTCAAATTTCAGAAATTTGTGTTTTTCGAGAAGGAATGACCAGATGGAAGGTTGACTTCATAGACTTTTTTCAAGTGTCTAACCCGATAACCTCGAAAACATCAAACAAGAGGATCCACGACTGATCGGATCTTGTATGATTAGATAAAATTAAACTGTGTTGTAAAACTTAATACATTTGTAATGGAAATGAAAAACCTTGATCCTTAACTTTTTTTGTTGAGTATATTACGGGGGAAAGCATATACGCTTGGTGGAGGGGGGGGGTAGATTTTGACAATTTTTGCATGGTTGTCTGGAGAAAGGTAAGTTTGCACATTATATATACGCAAAAATGTAATAATGCTATATACCACGGAACCCAGCAATATATAGAATGCACGATTGTCAACAGAATAAAGATCCACACACTATAGTTTCTATGAACACTTCGACATAATTTCAAACTTTCAGGTGAAAAACGATATTTTCTAAAATTTTACCATTTCTCACATGTATATGAATGATTTTACTTGTTCATATCTAATTAAAAATGCAATTTTACCAAGACTTTGTCACCCAAAAATATGTGATATCAGCGATGCTCGAATATTTCACATTTTTGTATGTGTGACCGGGGGGTCATATATCTTTGCGGGGGGAAGCACATTTATATATTTTGCTTTACTGTTTGAGAGAGAGCAAAGTCACAGTTTGGAATTGATGTGATATTCACCATAAATTGGTCAACATTTGTCGTGTTTGTATGCGTTATATTTGGTTTGACACGTCTCTGGCCGAAAGTCTTTTTCAAGCACCTGGTCTTGCCTCTATCTTTCGTGATCTTGCCGTCAATGTCTTGATTTTTAGCCGAGTTGCGACGAAGTCGAACTCGGCTTATAATTTGATGAATGTTGTCTGGGCGTCCGGTTGTCCGGGCGTCAACTTTTGGTTTCCGCATATCTTGAGAACCACATGTCATATCTAAACGAAACTTTGCACAGACATGAGTTATGATTAGAGGAAGGACCCTATTGATTTTGAGGTTGTGCGACAAAGTTCAAGGTCACAACTTCTAAAAATAGAACAAAAATTTGACTTGTCTGTTTCCACACAATATTTCCAGAACCACATTACACATCCAAATGAAACTTGTTACAGACATGAGTTATGATCAGAGGAGAAACCCTATCGATTTTGATGTTTGTGCAACAAAGGTCAAGGTCACAACTTCTAAACATGTAACAAAAATTAAACATTTCAATAAAGCCTAAAATCACATGTTTGGTATTATTTGATAACAAAAATAGCTAAAAAAGTTTTATTGTTCATACAAAAGTAGTTTTTATATTGCTAGAACATGTAAATTCATTTCATAGTTCTAATTATGTTCACCACCACCCACTTTTGGATGTCAATAACTTAAAAACCAGAGGCTCCCAGGAGCCTGTATCGCTCACCTGGTTTTCA
>MJUU01055269.1:58348-69499 GCA_002080025.1 Modiolus philippinarum | reverse complement strand
CTACCCTAAAGAACTTACTTTGAATAAAGCCAATTCTAATATCCATCATTGTCCGTTCTTAGACATAAATTTTGATATAACGAATGGTAAATTAGATACTAAAATTTATGATAAAAGGGACTATTTTTCTTTTCCCATAGTTAATTATCCATTTCTGGATGGCGATGTTCCATTAGAGCCATCATATGGTGTTTACATATCTCAACTTGGTCGATTTGCTCGAGTATGTAATAAAGTTTGCGATTTTAATGAACGGAATCTTTTCATAACTGAAAAACTATTACATCAAGGTTTTCGTTATCATAAACTAGTTAAAACCTTTACTAAATTTTATCATCGATATAAAGACTTAGTTCATAAATACAATGCAACCTGTAAACATCTAATCAAGGCTGGCATTTCACATCCCTTATTTTATGGTAATGTTCTACATAAGAGTAAAAAATACTTAAACTCGCCTAACAAACTTATTAAACCTTTAAATCCTTTATTCATAAGGGTTATAATTACGGTATTGTCGTCAAGTCATTACGTATGGCCTTCTTTGGTATTAACATTGATTTTTGATAGGGTTTTTGCATTTTAACTAAACACATTCTAAATTTCTAAAATCAGTATGGCATGGACACGGGTTATGTATTCCCGTATATACATGAAATCATTATGCTAAACTCCTCACAGGAAGGGATCTTGATGGAAGCTGTATACTGAGGGTACATAACTTAATTTGTCAGTTGGTAATGGGTCTGGAGCTGGTATGTCAGTTAACTGCTAATAGTCTCTTGTGATTTCATGTTTATGTCCGTATATTTAGTTCTTTCAGTTTCATTTTTACAATTGACTCAGTCCTGTTGCCAATTGAATTTTACTTTTGATTTATCACATTGGCTATAGGGGTAAGGTCTGGATCCAATAAAACTAGTTTAACCCCGCCGCAGCAGGTTTGCGCCTGTCCTAAGTCAGGAAATTTATTAAGCCTTTGTGTGTCCTTGTCTGTTTTCTAGTTAGTTCACTTTATGTCTATGGGAGTCTAGGATGATGTTTATTTCGCTGAACTTGATTACTCTTTATTTAGGGGCCAACTCCGACCTGCCGTTGGGTGTGGGGTTTCCTCGCCGTTCATTGAAGATCTTATGGTGCTTTGAGTTTATATTACTCCCCTTTGGGTCGTTGTCTCTTTGACACATTCCCCGTTTCCCTTCTTTTTCCTATTTGTAGGGATCATTTAAGGACAATTGTGACTTCTGGTTCTATTTGAACTAGTAGTTTCTGAGAAGATTTTTGAATGTGTTTTCCATAGGGTCCAATGCTGAACTATGTTCCCTACTGATGACCATCTGGAATGAGATATGGACCTGCATGATACATGTTTATGGAAGGGACCATACAAAGACCATTGTCACTAAGTTTGGTTCTAATTGGACCAGCATTTTCTTAGATCTTTGAATGTGTTTTCCATAAGAGTCCAATGTTAAGCTATGCTCCCCCTGGTGGCCATCTTGGATAATATCCTGACCTGCCGGATACCTTTTTGGAACGGACCATCTAAGAACCATTGTAACTTAGTTTGGTTTTAACTTGATTAGTTGTTTCTGAGAATAAGATCTTTGAACGTGTTTTCTAAAATGTCCAATGTTAAAACTTTATGTCCCACTGGTGGCCATCTTGGACGAGTTTTGGATCTGCCAGACACTTTTTTTTGGAATGGACCGTCTAAGGACCATTTTGACTAATTATGCCCCCGTCGTTGGGCGACAAGGGCATTAAGTTTTCCCTTGTCCGTACGTACCTCTGAAATTTTCATCAGGGATTTCTCAGCTTGTGTATGCATGAATTATTTGATATTTAGTCTGAGGCTTTGGTATGATGAGTTATACTATGTCTCCAGTTTGCAAGTCCGGCACTCATCTACTTCCTGTTTGCCGATATATCTATCGGTATATGGTGGGGGCATCCATGTCCCATGGACAAATTTTCTTTTTTTTGTTATAATTGGACTGGTAGTTTCTGAGAAGTAGATCTTTGAATGTCTTTCCCATTATACATCATTAAAACTACATTCCCTGCTGGCGACTATCTTGGATGAGGTTTGGACCAGATACCTTTTTTGGAAGGGACAATCTAAGAACAATTGTGACTAAGTTTGGTTATATTTGGACCAGTAGTTTCTTAGAAGAACTTTGAATGTTTTTTTTTCTGTTGGGTCCAATGTTAAAACTTTGCCAGGTAAGCTAAAAACTATGAAAGTCTGGACTTTGTTTGATTGAAACATAATGACTGTACAATTACACAAAGAAGAAAAATAACTGACATTTATTAAATCAATGAACCTCTACATTGGTCATGATTTATGGAGATAATTTTTCACATACCTATAAGCAAGGATGTATATTGAGAAGGATAAGCATCTCATGATAATTAGGAAATATATCAAGAGAAATGAGATTTTGTCAATTGTGGGACACTATCTCTAAAGCATTAAAACTACATACTTGTAATATTGATGGTCACAAAAATTGTTCTGCAAGTACAGGAGCTTTTATGGCGGATTTCCTGGCTCACTAACGTATTATATTTGCAATTCTTCAATGAACTTACCAATATTCCTCAAGTAACACCTATAACAACTCCTACAAAACTCCTATCTTTTCTTTGTCAATCAACCAATCAAGATTCTATAGATTTCTTTTGTATACCAATTTGTCATTACTGGAGTATCAAGGTAAACCCCTTCAGGCAGTACAAATTGGTATACAATAGAATTTCTATAGAATCTTGATTGGTTGATTGGCAAATAAAAGACAGGAGTTTAGAAGGACTTGTTATATGTGTTACTTTAGGAATATTGGTATGTTCATTGAAGAATTACAAATATAATACGTTAAAGAGCCAGGAAACCCGCCATAAACTTATCGAAAATGTCAATTTTGTGAAATTCTATAAATTAATTTTTAAGCCTTTAGCTCCAAATCATAGTTCATTTTTACCCATGCAAACTGGAAGTGACAAAAAAAATCAATGAAAATATTTTGTGCAACTCAAATTGTGAATCTGAAGAAAGTCTTTTCAGTAATGATATGCAATTTACTTTTCAAAGGGTGAAAATCAGGTAACTTTCAGAAAAACATCCTTTTATGAAAATACATGCACAACTTTTGAAGTAGCAAGCTCTAAAGTGATTGTGTATCAAACGTCTTACTGTATATTTCAAATTGTAACATGGATTGTGAACGAGTTTCCTATCCTTCTCAATATACATTCATGCTAGAAGTCATAATCTCAGTCTGGGTTACAATATTTTTTATGAAGGCTATTCTTTTTTAATCATTAAAAAGCTGTCATTTAAAGGGCACTTATGAGAAAAGTTTCATTTGAGACATCCACAGTCTTGTGAATATTGTTGAACAAAAAACTAGCTTCACATTGAATTTAATGTGAGGTACAACTTTTTCAGCTATATGTTGAAGGCTCATATTTACTTCACCATAAAGAAAAATAAATATGTTTAACTATAAAATTATTAGGACTCTATCAGCACATTTACACAACATTCAACAAATAGAAAGAAAGCCATAACATTCTGAACATTTTACCAACATACATATAAAACTAATATTATGACCTTACCACATTTTTCAACAAAATCAAATGTAATTCTTTTCATATAGACTTACGTTTACTTTTGTCATAATTTTTTTGTTTGAAGATAGCTGTTTATGTTTTACAACACTGTGTAATTTTTTAAAACAAGAAAAATTATATACAGTTATGTAAATAAAAACAACAGGAAAAATGACATATATTTTTATTTTAGATATCTGTAACGGATCCATCGTTAACAACATATTTGGTCCTTTTAATGCAACAAATTAATGTTTTACAAATAATGTTTAGTAATATCCATGACAACTGTAAATTATTGTATTGTACAGTATTTCTGCTATGAGACAAACCACAAGTTATAAAGGGACTTACACATGAGGTAGGATTTTCTCGCTCGAAAAATTTTGTTAGTATTTTATTAGTAATTTGTAAAAAAATATATTAAAAAAAATGTACAATTCAACCCTTTAATATGTATAAGCCATAACTGAAATAAATAAATATCAATGTGGATTAGTGTCTGATATTGCAGATTTTATTGTTAAATTCATTTATCCTGCAATGGTGGTACATTGTATTTATAAGAAGAATACAGCCCTACGAATATTTTTTTTTTTGTTCGTAGGGTACAATGGTCCATGATTTTGAATGAAGAAAAGACAGGGAACTGGTTTAAAAACCTGGAATACTTTGATGTTACAGTGCAAAATTCTCCTGTGACATCAGATCTGGAATTATATCAAAATCGCCAAAGTTGTTCACTAGGAAAATGCATTTTAAAATAGGGTTTAAATGATTGCAGGATAAAAGCAATATCCGTACATTGTCGGGAACTACAAATTTTTTTGTACTTGCTGCAAAATAGGCGAGAAATGCTCGGTAAAACCATCACTTCTACCTGTTTCTAAAGCTCGTCAAATAAATATTATATTTTCCGACAATGTACATATATTGTATATTTTCTTTCCTTACAACAACAACATGAGAGGCAGATATTTGGAGAGTAAAATCTGAACTTTTACCCCTCATATCCTAAAACACATTGTGTGCATCTCCATTAAAATGGGAACCTTCAAAAAAGTTTTCAAGCAAAATCAGATACTGTAAATCAACTTATTTTCACGGATACTTTATTTCTCGATGTGTCCCTTTTGGTGAAGTTCACGGAGATAAATTTTTGTGATTTTCTATTTCTGTTAATGCATTTATATAAGGATAAGAACTATTCACGGTGATTTATTTCCGAGATATTTTCAAGCACGCGAAAGTCAGGAAAATAAATCGCTCGCCAAAATAAGTTGGTTTACAGTATCAATCCTTATAAATTTCCTGGTAATTCAATCAGAATAAGTGTCAAAAACATGAAGTGTTAAAGGGTTATTTTCGTACAAGGTACATGTACACAACTTTTTTTCTGTACATCATACAGGATCTCTATCATTTTGTGCACATTCATACAAAATATGCCAAATAAATAATATTTGAGAGTTAAGAGATTACGATACTTTATTTCTGGATCTCCAGGGGTAAATCAAGGATTATACTGTCGCAAGGTGAGTTTTCCTTCGAAGCGTCAGAAGAATGTCATCTGATATTTGTATTGTTCTATTTATTTCAGATTCAATTTCATTTTACTATAAAAATGTATTTTATTTTAAAAACATATTCCATGTTGTCAAAAAACCAAAAAATACATATTAACACAATAACAGATGTTTCACAAAGATAACTAGAGCTGTCGCCGAATAGCAGCCAGGTATACCCCCCGCTAATTGAACCCTGAATCAATATGGCAAGTGTAAATTTAAGTGTGTGTGAACCCAATACAGTTTTGGACACAGTACAAATGTGAACACAATACAAGTATGTACAAAATGATATACCTCCCCCCTTTTTTCTGAAAATGTTAAAGACGAATTATCTCCCTTTCAAAATTTCGGACAGCAACCATATTACTTCATGCACATCTTCAGCTTGTGTACTAAAACTGTGCAACAGTTCATATAAATCCAAGCAGTGGTTTAGGAGACCATGTGCTGACAAGGACCACCCCTCCCCCTTTACACAGAAAATATTCAAAGACAAATTATCTCCCCTTCAAAATTTCAGACAGCAACCATATTACTTCATGCACATCTTCAGGTGGTGTACTACAACTGTGTAACATTTCATCAAAATCCAAGCAGTCCCTTAAGAGAACATGCACTGACAAGGTTTGTCCACCCCCCTTAGACAAATTATCTCCCCTTCAGAATTTCAAACACCAACTATATAACTTCTTTCATATCTTCAGATGGTGTACTACAACTGTGTAACATTTCATCAAAATTCAAGCCCCCGTTTAGGAGAACATGTGCTGAGAAGGTTCGCCTCCCCCCTTTTTCAAGAAAATATTCAAAGACGAATTATCTCCCCTTCAAAATTTCAGGCAGCAACCATATTATTTCATCCACATCTTCAGATGGTGTACTACAACTGTGTAGCATTTCATGGAAATCCGAGCAGCCCTTTCTGAGAAAATGCGCTGACAATGTTTGCCTCCCCCCTCTTTTCCAGAAAATATTCAGACAAATTATCTCCCTTCAAAATTTCAGGCAGCAACCATATTACTTCATGCACATCTTCAGATGGTGAACTACAACTGTGTAACATTTCATCAAAATCAAAGCAGCCATTTAAGAGAACATGTGCTGACAAGGTACATGCACGACAGACAGACAGATGGACAGACAGACGGACGGACAGACGGATAGACGGACAGGTTGATTCCTATATACCCCTCCCCCCCAAAACTTTGTTTGCGGGGGTATAAAAAAACAATGTATATGAAATGTCCATTATTTGGAGTAGTGTAAGCAGTTGGGTTGGAAGAAATAGTGACTGTTGAATACTGATGAAAGGTTGTTAAAATATCCTGTTGACTGATTGAATGTGACAGCTAAGAAGGGTATGACTATATAGTCTAACCTGTCTATAATGGGCACCAGAGGGGGAAAGGGATCCTGCCCTTTATAGCCAGGTGCCCTTTATAAAGAGGTCAATTGTTAGGCAGTAAAATAAAATTTATTCTATCAGTAAAATAATTGTATTGTTATGTTTGCAATGGTCCGGTTTGGCCGTGAAGATTAGGCATGTAGAGTGAAAAAAATAAGATGTTTCAAGTGTAATCGATAATTATCAATGATCTTACGAAATATTTGAGGGTTAAAGATAATTGATATGTAAATCGTCATTTCCTTCCCAAGTAATTATTTTCCACTGGCCATTTTATACAGTTTAAACGCCAATACAGACATACAAGGATGTCTGGCTGCCCATGTTGTATAATGCCCTTTTAAATTGTATCTATATAAATCTCATCGGGAGACCCCACAATGCCCATTATGGACAGGTGCCTGCTTTATAGAGGTCCCTTTGAATTTGTTTATTTGAATATAATGTTTAGGTGTAGATATTCACTGATATGTATTTGTAATAAGCAAGTTGTCACAACAATTTTTTTCTGTCTGGAAAAGTTAAAACATTATAGTTACAAGGTAACCATTAGTATTACTTGTACATTGTCATGTTTTTTTGGATTTTTTGTTTATCTTTTAACATGTTGCTATAATATTGTTTGCCATCAAAGATTTTATCAATGACAGAAATCTCCTCTCAGCAAATATTACATTAATATTTGTAAAAAATCAATATTTATTTTACAAAACAGGTCAAAATGAACACATCTATATCTCGTCTGTATGTGTTGTCATGACAGTAAAATAATGCTCCTAAAGTCCTCATGGGAATTCCTGATCAATAAATACTTTAAGGCCATCTAAAATATATTGTTTGTTTCTCAAGCCTTTTCATTTTAAATTGAATAGATTCAAGCAGGCTTTTTTTTGTTTTTTTTATGTCACTAAATTCTAATTTAGAGTTAACTTTTATGGCAAATTTTTTGATACATCTGAGCTTAATTACTAAGATTTTGGAACACACTTAAGATTTTGGTAAGGTTTTGAGCTTAAAGTTATATTTGCAACAACATAACAAGAAAAATTCACACAGCCACCTTTTTTGCAGATGCATGCAGGCGGGGCTAGAGAAACAAACAATTTTTATGAATAGCCTAATGAACAAAATTTTATACAATGTATATATATGTATATGTTGACCTTTTGTTGAACATTAATTTTTATAAACCACAAAATATAAAATATAATTTCACATGACTAGTCCACTTATGTACATCATATTACATATAATTGATAGCTTTATAAATGTACATTTATTTAGATGCTATATCAAAAATACTATATGCAATCGCTGCTGCCATAGCTTTGTCTATAGCAGCAGTGATTGCATTTAGATAAAAGGGTTAATTTTGTCTATAAATTTTCTCGTTCAAGGACTTATTTTCTTTTAAATAAATAAATGGGAGGATTATACGTGAAATTTTTTGCACTTATAAACTTCATGTTAGTTTCTGAATAAGATAAACTGATATTGGTAGGTACTACTTTATGTAATATGATGTCCTAAGCAAAAACTGCAAAACTGAAAATATTGTTTTAAGGTAGATTAATACCAATACATACCACATTTTACGTGTATTTTATCATACAATAGATTGTGATGTAAAAAAAAACAATTCTTTTAAATATGGAAAAATAGAAAAATATTTTAGAATATGAGTGTTATCCCAATTCCCCACATGACCTTTGTAAATGTAGTCAAAAATAGATTTTTACCTGGTTTTCAAAACATGATAAAAGAAAAACGCTGATTTACATTGAGGCAGATTTATAACTGAATGGAGGACAAAAAATTGTTAAGTGGGGCAGCACAAAAGTATACCATAGGATGGATTTTAAATGAATCAAAAGGGCAGACCAAATGTGGCAATGCATTTATAATCAAGTTCAAGTGAAATTAACACAATTTATACTGGTTCTCCAGTTGCTATACATAAATAGTCCAGAAAATGCCAAAATCAATCAATATTGCATTTCAAAGGAAATTAAAATGGCTGAATTTTGTATATGGCAGTTTATCTATTCTATAATGACAGTGAATCTAACAGATGACCTGTTAAAACTGTATTTGAAAAAAAAATGTAATCTTCATCAAATTAATCTGTAAAATTAGTCCACTGCAGAAACACATTTTAGCAGAATCTTAAGATTTACAAATGCAAGTTTCAACCAATTTGAATGTACAGGCAGGACAATTGCCCCCAGACAACTGCCCCCAGACAATTGCCCCCCGACAATTGCCCNATGACCAATAAAGGTCATTTTTTTGTGAGTTTATATATTTTGCCTTATAGTTCAAAAACCATTTGAGATAAAGGTTAAGATCTAATGCAAAATGTTCAGTATATCAAGGACTACATTTTATCTTCATGATGGAAGTTACCGAACTCATCAAGGATGGCTGCCAGCAGGGAATTTAAATTAGTTTAACTTTCGCTCTACAGGAAAACACATTCAAAGACTTCCTATGGTTGGCAATAGTTATGTGGGGTGGGGGTGGGGGGCAATTGTCCTGGGGGGCAGTTGTCCTAGGGGGCAATTGTGAGGGGGCAATTGTCCGGGGGCAGTTGTCCTAGACCCGTTATAAAAATCATCTTCCCCACTGTAAACTTTCTTCTACACAATTGTATGCTTTATGGCCCAGAAAAAGGTGATTAGTTAAGAATTAAGAACTACGAAATATCTTAATATACATGTGTAAGATTAAATCTGAGGCTTATGTTAGGTTTTATCTACTTAAACAAAAATCTTATTCTTAACAATTAAAATACTGTTAACAGTGGCATTAAATATAATACAATTAATCAACCTTTTGTACAGTATGTTCCTGTTTCAATCCTACTTATAAATTTTCTCTTTCAAACTGACTTCAAAATTTTCTAAGTACTTTGGACCCTCAATAAAGTAATTACAATACAATATATTACAAATTTTTATCATTGCACAATAAATAAATATATGTTATATCATTAACAATATCAAGATGTTTTTGTTGTTTTCACTGCATCATATAAATTGGAAGTTGAAAGGTCCTTTGTATGTACCAGTTTTGGTTTATCCACAAATTCAAATCCAAACAGATAGATGGTACCTAGGGATAGGAAGCTTGCTGTTCCCCAAAACAGAATGTACATTAACTGTGTGCTGAAGTTTTCTGAAAATTTAAATTTTAATTTAAATCATAGAATTAGTACATACATGTATAGAATAAATTGAAACAGAATACAAGGCATATGAAACTCTCATGTGTGTTTGATTTAAAAATGTTAACCTGTATATCCTTATGTGTTATCCTGATGTGATATCAAAAACTTAATCACAAGTGTGTTGGGTTTAAAAAGGCAGCCAATTATTTTTGTTTGTTTTATCCTACTGTGTTAAAATGTCTAAACAGATCAAAATGTCAATTTTTGGTGTTTGGTTTGGCAGAAAAGTGATTTAGTCATAGGAAATCCCTGTGTAACCCTGTGTAACCTTATGTGCCATACTAGTATTACATGTGACATACCTCATTTTTTATCGGAACAGAAATACTATATATGGTGAGCATTATTGCCTTAGAAATAAAAAACTTCAAATAATTAAGACATTGAGGCAATGAAAAAATAATTTATTGGTTCTCAGGCCCTCCCTCATCTAATCAAAGGCTACATAAAAGTCTCTCATTGACCCTTTTTTTTTGCCATTTCAATATTATAATAAAGGGCTACGCAGAGCGCAGCATGATACGATCGCAGCATGTCGACCACTGAAATTGAACAAGTGTAATTTAAAGCAAATGTGGACACAGTAAAAAGCTTGACACAGTAATTAGATGGACACAATAAAAAGCTTGATACAGTAATTAGCTGGACACAAAATAGTGAAAATAAAGCTTACAATGAGAATACCCAAAGAAAAAATCCCATCAAAATCTGATGAAAAATAAAGATTTCACATATTTCTTATAATTGCAATTTTGGCCCCTTTGACCCCTTATAGCCCGAAAACAGTAAAAGCTACATCAAATCTGTTGACATAGTACTGAAAGCTTGCATTGAGAGGAATATAAAGAAAACAAGACCAATTGCATGTCTGGACCTGCGTCACCGTCACTCATGTTCAACTGAGAAAGTGTTTTTTTTTATAACCTAACAGAATGTCATGTATAGGTTTATCAATTCAAACAAGTATTCATTTACCTTATTACCAAAACATTCTTCAAATGCAAGTTATAATTGAGATTATTTTAAATTCAACCCTATTACTGTAATAGACAAAGAAGGAAGAATAAAAAACAAGAGTGGACCCTAAAAGATGTCTCGCCCGTCCCTGCTTGTCACTAAAACAGTCATGTACTACTCAAGAGCAACCTACAAGCCAAATATTATTACCATACCACTTACAGTTATTAAGAAAATATTCTAATAAAACACTCAATTTTGTTCACTAGACCATGAAAATGAGGTCAAGGACAAAAGCCATATGACAGACTGACATGTACTAACCAAGACCAAGCTATATACCAAATATCATTGACCTATGGCTTGTA
>MJUU01055269.1:21701-57664 GCA_002080025.1 Modiolus philippinarum | reverse complement strand
GACTTAAGCAAAAAAACTTAACCTGGTCACTGGACCGCGAAATATAGGTCAAGGTCACATGATTTTGGGTCCGACAGATAGGGTTCGCCGTAAGCTACCTATGGACCAAATATAAAGTTCCTACATCAAAGGCTTCTGTATTAAAACTTGAGTTTACGCCGCCGTCGCCGTCGCCGTCATACTTTGCACGCCTATGTCTCGCTTTCGCGACTTTCGTCGCGGGCGAGACAAAAACTAAATGTACAAAGTTGAACAAAGAATAAAATGAGAATAGTCCACATCACTTCAGCAAAGGTGAAAACCATACCTGAGTTTCAAATAAACACACACTTTGAATCTTTATGAGAAAATATGTGAAAGCAATGCAAAAATTTAAGAATAGCTGACACAAAATTGAATACCATGATGATATAATATGATAAAATAAAACAGATAAATTTTACATTTTTTAAACCAAAACTGGCCTAAAAGGGAGGTTCACATCATCAATGTGTTCAAACAACAGTGTAAACTTTCAGAAGTACATTGTATTTAGTCAGAGATGTGAATGTTTCAGGTTACACAAATCAGGCACTGTCATGTTAAAATATGCTGAAAAAATGACTAAGTTCAACAATGCATAAATTCCACATTTTTTATTCAAATGTAACCAAAAAGGGAGGTGCACATCTTTATTGTGTCCAAAACAACTGTGCAAAGATTCAAAAGCATCAGGTATAAGGTGTCAGAGTTTCAGATTACACAAACTCAGTACCGTAATGTTGAAATTTGATGAAAAAATGACTAAGTTCAACAATGAGAAAATATGTGAAAGCAATGCAAAAATTTAAGAATAGCTGACACAAAATTGAATACCATGATGATATAATATGATAAAATAAAACAGATAAATTTTACATTTTTTAAACCAAAACTGGCCTAAAAGGGAGGTTCACATCATCAATGTGTTCAAACAACAGTGTAAACTTTCAGAAGTACATTGTATTTAGTCAGAGATGTGAATGTTTCAGGTTACACAAATCAGGCACTGTCATGTTAAAATATGCTGAAAAAATGACTAAGTTCAACAATGCATAAATTCCACATTTTTTATTCAAATGTAACCAAAAAGGGAGGTGCACATCTTTATTGTGTCCAAAACAACTGTGCAAAGATTCAAAAGCATCAGGTATAAGGTGTCAGAGTTTCAGATTACACAAACTCAGTACCGTAATGTTGAAATTTGATGAAAAAATGACTAAGTTCAACAATGAATAAATTCAACAATTTTTACCCAAATCCCACCAAAAGGGGAGCTGCACATCATCAATGGGTCCAGAACAACTGTGCAAAGTTTCAAAAGCATCAGGTATAAGGTGTCAGAGTTTCTGATTACACAAACTCAGTACCGTAATGTTGAAATTTGATGAAAAAATGACTAAGTTCAACAATAGATAAATTTATCAATTTTTATCCAAATCACACCAAAAGGAATGGTGCACATCTTCAATGTGTTCAGAACAACTGTGCAAAGTTTTAAAAGCATCAAGTATAAGGTGTCAGAGTTTCAGATTACACAAACTTAGTACCGTGATGTTAAAATTTGATGAAAAAATGACCAAGTTGAACAATGGATAAATTCAACAATAATTAACCAAATCTCACCAAATGGGGAGGTGCACATCTTCAATGTGTCCAGAACAACTGTGCAAAGTTTCAAAAGTATCTGGTTAAAGGTGTCTGAGTTTCAGATTACACAAACTAGGTACTCCAAAAGCGTGAAGGACTGACAGAGTCCAGCTGCTCCTAGACCTGCGGTCACCGTTGGTGACGCAGGTAAAAATCCCATCAAAATCTGATCTAAAATAAAGATTTCACACATTTCTAAAAATTGCAATTCTGGCCCCTTTGACCCCTTATAGCTAAGAAACAGAAAGAGTTATGCCAAATCTGTTAAATACTACTGAAAGCCTACAATGTGAGAAATCAAAAGAAAAACATAGGTAATCAACGATTGCAAAGTTCGCCTCGTTATGGCAAATGGACACAGAAACCCAATTTGGCCAAGGTGCTGATTTACCATCCCTTATGCATGTATACAAAGGCTAGATGATCTTACCATGTACAGTAACTGAATTTGGACATAAACTTGAATGTAAGTCAATAATGCAGAAAATGTAGGTCAAAGTGACCTAATTTTGCCTGGATGCTGACCTATTTTCAAAGATGCATGCACATGCAAGGTTAGATGATCCTACCATGTACAGTTACTGAGATATCAACGTAAACTTGAATGCAAGTCACTCATGCGGAAAATATAGGTCAAAGTGACATTATTTTGCCTGGATGCTGACCTACCGTCAAAGATGCATGGACATGCAGGGTTAGATGATTGTACCATGTACAGTTACTATGATCTGAACTCGGACGTAAACTAGAATGTAAGTCGATCATGCAGAAAATATAGGTCAAAGTGACCTAATTTTGCCTGGATGCTGACCTATCGCCAAAGATGCATGCACATGCAAGGTAAGATGATCCTACCATGTACAGTTACTAAGATCTGAACTCGGACGTAAACTTGAATGTAAGTCACTCGTGCAGAAAATATAGGTCAAAGTGAACTAATTTTCCCTGGATGCTGACCTACCGTCAAAGATGCATGCACATGCAAGGTTAGATGATCGTACCATGTACAGTTACTTAGATCTGAACTCGGACGTAAACTGGAATGTAAGTCGATCATGTGGAAAATATAGGTCAAAGTGACCTAATTTTGCCTGGATGCTGACATACCCCCAAAGATGCATGCACATGCAAGGTTAGATGATCCTACCATGTACAATGACTGAGATTTGAACTAGGACGTAAACTTGAATGCAAATCACTCAAGCAGAAGATATAGGTCAAAGTGACCTAATGTTGCCTGGATGCTGACCTACCCCCAAAGATGCATGTTCATGCAAGGTAAGATGATCCTACCATTTACAGTGACTGAGATCTGAACTCAGACGTAAACTGGAATGTAAGTCACTCAAGCGGAAAATATAGGTCAAAGTGACCTAATTTTGCCTGGATGCTGACCTACAGTCAAAGATGCATGCACATGCAAGGATAGATGATCCTACCATGTACAGTGACTGAGATCTGAACTCGGATGTAAACTTGAATGTAAGTAACTCAAGCGGAAAATATAGGTTAAAGTGACCTAATTTTGCCTGGATGCTGAACTACCTTCAAAGATGCATGTGCATGCAAGGATAGATGATCCTACCATGTACAGTGCCTGAGATCTGCTGAACTCGGACGTAAACTTGAATGTAAGTCACTCAAGCGGAAAATATAGGTCAAAGTGAACTAATTTTGCCTGGATGCTGACCTACCATCAGAGATGCATGCATATGCACAGTTAGATTATAGTACTATGTATAGTAGCTGAGATATGAACTGAAATGTAAATTTAAATGCAAGCCACTCAAGTGGAAAATATAGGTCAGAGAGACCTAATTTTCTTGGAGGCTGTGAGTTAGCCCAAGATGCACCTGCATGCAAAGTTTGATGAAGCTACACTGCATTGTTACTAAGATATATACCCAAATGCGGATGCGGACGCCAGGGGTACTCCAATAGTCCCCCTCAACTTCATTGAGGCAAACTAAAAATCCCATTGAAATCAGATGAAAAATAAAAATTTTAGGTAATCTGCAAATTTGCAATTTTGGCTCCGTTAGGCCCCTCATAGCTTGGAAAGGAAACAAGTTATCAAAAATCTGGTGGTGCAGCGCTATGTTTATTTTTCATAAGGAATCCATTGCAACCCAGAGGCTCCCAGGAGCCTGTATCGCTCACCTGGTTTTTATTTGCCACAATCAAGCTAACACTGTAAGTTATACAGTTGAACTTCAGTCTCTCCAACTTTGGTAGCTCAAACACAACCAATATCTTGAACTGTATTTAAAGTCTGATCATGTTTTACTATATGTCTTTGTTGGGCTTTTTTGACAAAAAAACATTCTTGCTAAGTACCACATTTTGACACCAGTTTTGAAGTCGAGACATCATTATGTAAATGGCAGTCAACAACAATTTTTAACACCACAAAGTAGCAACATCAATATCTATTTGGAAACCAAATTTTATTGAAGTCTGACAATGTTGACTATTTCGCCTAATTTGGCGGCCATTTTGAAAATGGCAAGCAACAAACTATTTTGAACATAAGTTTTGAAGTTGCCACATCAATACCTATTTGGACACAATGATGAATTTTCCCGCCTTTTTTTGGTGGCCATTTTGAAAACGGCGGTCAATGAACAATTTTCAACACCGGTTTTGAAGTCGCAACATCAATACCTATTTGGAAACCAAATTTCATTGAAATCAGACAATGTTGAATTTTCCCGCCCTTTTTTGGCTGCCATTTTGAAAATGGAGGTCAACAAACTATTTTCAATGACAGTTTTGAATTCACCACAACATGGCAACCATTTCATCATTTTACACTTAACCTTCATCTTCTTTAGTTTTGGAAATAAAAGACAAAAAATACAAAAATTAAAAAAATTCAGTGAAAAAAGGGCAATAACTCCTACAAGGGGTTTTGGATTTTCTTCAAAATTTCAGGGTGGGTAGATCTTGATATGCTGAACATTTTCGCAATTTAAAGTTGACCTCTATCTGTTATAGTTTTTCAAATAAAAAATAAAAACTATTAAAATTTTGAAAATTTTAAGGAAAAAGGGCAATAACTCCAAGACGGGTTTTCAGATTTTCTTCAAAATTGCAGGGCGGGTAGATCTTGCCATGCTGATCATTTTTACCACATCAGATTTTTGATATCTGTAACGATTTTCGAGTTATTTGCAAAATACTAAAACAGCAATTTACCCCTATGTTATTTTTAGTAACAGCAGCCATGTTGTTTGATCCTCGGACTAATCGAACACAATTTTGAAACTGCATACCCTGGTGATGATTCAGGCCAAGTTTGGTTACAATTCGCCCAGCAGTTTAAGAGGAGAAGATTTTTGAAATTGTTGATGGACGACGGATGGACGGACGACGGACGGACGCAACGTGATGGCAAAAGCTCACTTGGCCTTTTAGGCCAGGTGAGCTAAAAACTGCATCAAAATCGGACTAAAAATGAAAAAATTGAAATTTTTGAAATTCGCCCCTTTTGGGCCCCATTTATCTCGTGAACGGTACATGCCACAAGAAATCCGTTGGCATTCAACATATTGGACATTTTCTAATCTGATAAATAATAAAGATTCTACAGTCAAATTTGTGAAAACACCCAATTTAACCCCTTTGGGCCCCTTCTTCTGAAATGGGCAGGGCCAGGAACATAAAATTATAACCCCAGCTTAAATATGTGCCAAGAAAGATCATAATAAAATTTGAAAATGATCTGTTTACTGGAACCAAAGTTATGCTGCCCACTAACACGAAAATACCCAATTTTACCCCTTTTCGGCCCCTTTTTCTAAAATGGGTGGGGCCACAAACCCGAAATTAAAACCTGGGGTAAACATTATGCCAAGAAACCTCATACTGAAATTTGAAGATGATCTGTCCACTAGAAACAAAGTTATGCTGACCGACGACTGCGCCATAACATAATACGACCGCAAAATTTTTGCGGTCGTATAAAAATTAAAAATTACCTCCCTCACTACATTTTTGATGGTTTTTACAATGTAAAAAGGTGCCTCGTCTATTTTGGGGCAAATAAAAATATAAAAAAAACCACCTCCCTCCCTCATCAGTTTCAATGAAAAATGGCCTGAGAACCAATTAATTAACTTTGTATAGCCTAAACATAAACTCACCATCAGGTATCAACATACAAATTAAACACATGGCAGTAGCAATCACAAATATAATGGGTATCTGAAATATCAAAAACAAATAGTTATGTAACTTACAATTGTTAAACACAGAATTTTCCATCTCTGTAATAACCAAGTAATATTTTAGCTCTACTGTGACAATAAATATTTGGAAGATATTTATTATTGGGATTTGTGTGGGTCATAAATTATGCAGTATATTTAGTTGTAATTCAAGAATACATACCAGGGATGTGATTTTGTAACAGTAAGTCCCTCAGAAAAAAAAACAGAAATAACCAGAAATCAGAAGAAGAACATAATATACTAACATGGATTCGGAAAAAACCTGATCCATGATTCGGAGGAAATATCACATCCCTGACATATACAAATATCTTAATACATTATTATCAAAACAATCTAAGGATGTCCACTGGTCAAGTTTGGGTATTTCTGTCCTATTTCACTTGTTTTATCCATTCAAAAACATTATAATTTTTTGCCCATGAAACTCAATATTTTGTTTGAAAATTTCATTTTATACATCTTTAGCAGCATTCTGACAAAATTTCATGGGTATCACATAAGCCCCACTCACTTCGTGAGGTGAGTTAAAAATATCAGAACTGATTCTTTTATTTTAAGATATTTTGTAGGACATAACTCATATGTTCCAAAAATAATATTAAAAAGGATATGTCACCGATCATCTTTTTCTGCTATCTGGCTTTGAAAATCAGGCCAAATTCAGGATTTTCCAGCAATATTTACAAAGTATATATAGGGAACTGTAAGAACATGCTTATTGTTTAGCTTTCATATGAAATAAATACCAGACAGAATTTTCTAATTTTTATAAACTTCAGCTATCTGTTGAGCTTATAAAATCTATGTGTCGCCATTTGATTAAAAGAGATATTTTATATAGTTTACGAAATAGACATTATTATACCTTACATAATAAGTATTTGATTCTATTGGTTCAAATAAAGTCACATGACATAAAAAAATCTGGATATTTTTCTTGAAATTGGCACAAAGGTTGAATAACCTTTACAAAATACTCATGTCCATAGAACATCCTAAATTATTCACCGGTGAATAAGCCTTGAAAATTTAAATGTATGGTGGTTAACCATGTTTTGTGAAATTTTATAGAAATTTCATAAAAAAAACCCTAAAAATATCGATGTGCATTAAATTAAATATAAGGATGTTATCGGTCAGATTTTGGTAGCCTCTGGTTGCAGTTTACTCTGAACTGTCTCCCATTTTAATTACGTCATGATCGTTTTGTAAACAAATGGCAGCTGCCAGTGTCAGGTTTGGCAGTTCAACCGATGAGGATTTGGACCAGCTCCTAGCTAATAAGGACACCGACAAGGCAACAAAAATGGCATTGCTTTGCGCAATATTCTTTTGACAAATCATGACAGTGAGTTCAACTTCGAAACACGAGAGGCCTTGAAGGGATAAAGGTTTGGCCCGTCCAGGCATTTCCAGAAGGAAATGGATATTGCTATCATTAACATGATTAAAAGCGATAGGTTCATGATTTTGTGGGAAAAAACAAAAGAAATGTGTTATTTAGGTTCATTGTTTTGTGAAGATGTTCAATCTTTCATTACTATGGGCTTAGAGAATGCATTATGTCAACTGTCAGACTGTACATGTACATTATGTACTAATAAGTGCATTCAATTCAGTGGCGGTTCTTCAAAGTCTACATAACAGTTTATTGTAGTGACAAATCAATGACCATGAGGAATTAATGGTTTATAAGCAACACCGAATCAAACTTACGGATATAAAAATTGATTTCATAAACAAATAAGTTAAGATTATTTTAAGCAAGGGAACAAAATAAGGAAAGGGTGATTTACCGTCTGATCATGGGTTATCGTGGGACGTTAGTTTTTGTGGATTACATTGTTTTTCAATGGAAATCATGACGTCATAATCGGCACTTAAGGCCACAAAAATCGATGGTGATGCTCCAAGTATATATGATGTATCAAACTAGGGTAAATCCAAGATTAGTTCAAGTTTCTCCCAGAGGTATCGGTTTTGGGCAAGACTTCGTGTTATGTCGGAACACTGACAATGATATTTATATTTCTTTGTTTCATATTTACTCGATAAAATCCATGAAAACTAAGAAATACGAAGAAAATGTGTATAACCACTGATAACTAAATGCAAGCGAGACAAGAGCACATGCAAAGCAGAATGTGATATCAACAGGGGAAAAAATCAAGTGATTTCATTATTTTACATACATGTAAATATTTTTTTTTCAAATATTTTATCTATTGTTTGTTCGGTATAATAAAACATTTACGGCCCTCTGAAGATGTGAATATCTAAAATTGTCAACCTACTAGGGTTATTTCCCTCGGGCTAAAGCCCTCGGGGAAATAACCCTAGTACGGTTGACAATTTTAGATATTCACCTCTTCAGAGGGCCGTAATTGTATAATATTTACAGCAGAGGGGAGATAATTCGCAGGAAATTGAATGATACTAATTTGTCAATTTATTATGATGTCACAATGAAAAAGCTGAAAAATAGAACATTCCGGTTTAAAAATTAAGTCATTCCGAATTCGACTCAATTTTCTATAGGCACCAATCGAATGTGTCATGTATTAGTGTCTATCTACCTTAAAGTAGAGATGTGTGGACATGAGCTTGTCTTTACTCTTTTGTCTTACCTCAGAACTGGAAATTAGTTACTTATTCAAGTGCATAAAGTCGTGTTTGATTACAAAAAATCTGGATACGGTTTTTCAATCCGGTTTTCAAAATCTCCCAGCTGAAATCAAATGCCAAAACTAAATCCGGATTTCAAAACCAAAATCAAACGCTGAAACTAAATTCGGATTTCATAATAAAAAATAAAAATTTATATTGCATTGCTTGATTATATCTAGAGAAACAATATTCTACTTTAATTTTTGAAAGCAAGTTGATTTCGTCTGATAAATAATTGGTAATCACTTTTGATGAAGTTTCTCAACATTCTCGGCCATATTGAATCCGAAAAAATCCTGCCACTGAGCAGGATTCATGGTTTCACAAATCCAGTTTCAGATTCTTGTAAAAAAAACATTTCGGTTTACAAATCCGGTTCTGGTTTCTTTGTAATCAAACACGACCTAAAAAAGTCACCTGAGCAGTTTGGTTAAGTCTAGGCATTATTTGTTTCAAAGTATAACAAGTTCTTGCAAAGATTAAGCTAAAATCTTAATTACTTAATATAAAACACAAGCCATCTATCCATTTTTGAGATTTGTGCTCAATATCCATGTTCTAGTAACAAACATACAAAGTTTAACCGTTCATTTTAATAATTAACAATTACAAAAGTCAAGAAATAATTAAGGAAGTAGGAGCGTCAGATTTCAAAAGCATTCGATATCCTCCGGTTCTATTCATTCAAATAGGGTTAATTTTTTTTGCACATGTATCATATTTTCTAGGTCAAAGGTCACTTTAAAAAGCATAAAATAGACAATGTATAAAATTTTACAAACTTCCAATTATATTTTCAAATATTTTAAGGCATATAAACAGCTAATGGAAATGGAAGGAAAACTCTAGAGAGAACTGTTTCATGCCAAAATTTTGATGTCTTATATCTCAAAAATTCTTACATGGATTTTCAAAATTTTTTGCTCATGTTGTTCTATTAGCAAAGTACTTCAAAACAAAAGGTCAGAATTTTAATTATAATTGCAAAATTTCTGACACTTGTAATCCCTTAAACCAGAGGCTCCCAGGAGCCTGTATCGCTCACCTGGCTTTCAGTTGCCACAATCAAGGGAACACTGTAAGTCATACAGTTGATCTTCAATTTCTTAAACCTTTTCAGCTCAGACACCTCCAATACCTTGAACTGTTTTTAGAGTCTGATGATGTTTTACTATATTTCTTTGTTGGGCTTTTTTGACAAAATACATTCTTCCTAAGAACCACTTTTGACACAAGTTTTGAAGTCGAGAGGTCATTTTGTAAATGGCAGTCAACAAACAATTTTCAACATCGGTTTTGAAGTCGCAACATCAACATCTACTTGGAAATCAAATTTCATTTAAATCAGTAAATGTTGAATTTTCCTCCCTTTTTGGCAGCCATTTTGAAAATGGCGGTCAACGAACAATTTCAAAATCTGTTTTGAAGTCGCAACATCAATATCTATTTGGAAAGCAAATGCCATTGAAATCGGACAATGTTGAATTTTCCCGCCTTTTTTGGCAGCCATTTTGAAAATGGCGGTCAACGAACAATTTTCAACACCGGATTTGAAGGCGTAACATCAATATCTATTTGGAAACCAAATGTCATTGAAATCGGACAATGTTGAATTTTCCCGCCTTTTTGGTGGCCATTTTGAAAATGGCAGTCAACGAACAATTTCAACATCAGTTTTGAAGTCCAAACATCAATATCTATTTGGAAACCAAATGTCATTGAAATCGGACAATGTTGAATTCTCCCGCCTTTTTTGGCGGCCATTTTGAAAATGGCGGTCAAGGAACAATTTTCAACATCAGTTTTGCAGTCGCCACAGCATGGCAAACATTTCATCAATTTACACTTAACCTTCATCTTCTATAGTTTTGGAAATAAAAGATGAAAAATACGAAAATTTAAAAAATTCGGTGAAAAAAGGGCAACAACTCCTACAAAGGTTTATGGATTTTCTTCAAAATTTCAGGGTGGGTAGATCTTGATATGCTGAACATTTTTGCAATTTACACTTGACCTCTATCTGTTACACTTTTCGAAATAAAAAATAAAATATGCACAAATTTTGAAAATTTTATGGAAAAAGGGCAATAACTCCAAGACGGGTTATCAGATTTTCTTCAAAATTGCAGGGCAGGTAGATCTTGCCATGCTGATCACTTTTACTCCTGTCAGATTTTTTTATATCTGTAATTTTTTTTGAGTTATTTGCAAAAAACAGCAATTTACCCCCTATGTTCTATTTTTAGTAACAGCAGCCATGTTGTTTGGTCTTTGGACTAATCGAACACAATTTTGAAACTGCATACCCTGGTGATGCTTCAGGCCAAGTTTGGTTACAATTGGCTCAGCAGTTTCAGAGGAGAAGATTTTTGAAATTGTTGACGGACGACGGACAGACGACAGACAACGGACGGACGACGGACGAAGGACGCAAAGTGATGGCAAAAGCTCACATGGCCTTTTAGGCCAGGTGAGCTAAAAATTTGTATCTTACAGCATAAAATTTCCAATCTCTTTCAGACTGTAGTGGTGATGGTCTTACTACACCTTCATTTTCTTCTACAACATAGTTCCCTAATATAAGGTCCATGGAATCCTACAACAGGACACAACATTTGTAAATAGATATACTGCAAATAACTAATTTTAGCGGACAATTCATTTTCACAATACTCTAGAGCATGAAAATATCACAAAAATAAATTTTTGCAAATATTTCTAACCCTAACATAAATATATCAGCAAAAATAGAAAATCCTGAAAATTAGTTGCCGCAAAGTGGATCATGAAGGACAAATTGCAAAAGAAAGTATCGACCAAAATAAGCTTGTTTTACAGTATTATTTAATCTGTCCATATTTACATGTATATGTTTTTTTTTCTAAATAAGTAGAATTTTTTATAATTTCCCATGATTAAGGCATATTCTGCTAATAACAACTTGTATTGAATCTTTAGCTTACATAAAACAAGAATATTTTTATGTTTCTCTCGTATTCAAATAGACTGAATTCAGTTGTAGTTCCAATTCAGAATTTTCATATACATATAATTTACTAAATCTATCTTAAAAGATTTTTAAAATGTTTCGGATAAGAATATACCATTCCATAAGTTGGAAGTTTCATGTTTTAGCTGCATTTAGAAATCCAGAGCTGAATATGAGACTAGATCTTGCCTATGCATTAGCAGGGACTTGATTTCTAGGTAAAACACAATAAATGCTGTAATTCCTGTGATATTTATTTTATCATTACAATAACTAGCATTTACAATATATGTTGGATAATTTCTATTTTCTATATTGGAAGGAACATGCAAAATTAAAGAACCTTAGTGAGCAAGCTCACATACCCCACACCCCACAAATCAGAAAATCCTGCATTATTGAACTCCAAAAGTACCCTATTAGCAATATAATACCAAATCAAAGCGTCAAAACGCAGTATTACTGTTTTCTAGCTTTATGATCGCATGCAAGCAAGAAATTTACAGCTTTATACTATACATAGTGTTTGCAACTAGAGTAGGGGCAGTAAAAAAATCAACAGAAAGTTTTTTTTTTTTGTTTTTTTGGTAGAAACAAAGATCTACAGTTATGTTTATGTCATTGTTTCCGAGTCTGGTATTGATATGCAAGTCTTTAGATTTTCTCACTTGCATTTCATTTCTTTTTCTGTTATTTCATTTGGAATGAAAAACTGTTCTATCTTCTATAATAAATATCCAATGAACACAATTTACAACATGTACAATTGTTGCCTCTCTTAAGGAAACACATCTAGATTTTTTTTCTTCGATGAAAACTGAGGGCCATAGCTTCACAATGTAGCTAGGTGTGGGATTTCAGGACATTTTATGTAACATAACCACTTTATTGCTGGGATTTTAGACTCCTGTGTTTATGTCTTGCGATGATGACCAGACAGTCATCAAAATTAAAAGTAAGATGATCTAACACAAGTATTTGGAACATCACTATGATTTCAGAAGGCTTGACTTTACTGTATTATTTGTTTGATGCACATATAAAAATTGTCTCCTTTCATTGCATTTCATTTTAAAAAAAATGAAGCATTACAATTTCTAAATATGTTTTTGCTCCAACAGATTCAGTAACTTGAGTGGTTTAAATTATTACCTTTTTGTGTGTAACCCCTTTCGTGAATAGCAGTACCAGCATGTTTGTTAGTTGTGTTCAACCACAGGGCCTTGTTACTAATAAGACAATTTTACTAACTATGCAGACATCGCTTCCACACCTGCTCGCTTCAACCCATGTTTATTTTGTTATTTCCCTCATAAAATAAAACTTGGTCTGGTTTACTTCCAAAGATGTTTATCTTTTCAAAGAATGTCATGAGCCAAATTCCATTACCTTCCGTTGAATTGGGGGGACAATCTTTTTGTTGAGAAATGCACAAAATTGTCAACTTCATTGACAAGAAAAAGAAAGTAAACTTCGGAATTCTCTGGACTTTCCATAGGCTAAGGAATATATCCCGGAATTCTTTGATTACGTCACTGGGTAGTATAGAAAACCCTCGAGAGCTCTGAGTTTATTTTTTTCCAAATATAGAAGTTTGTGGTCAAAGGACCGTAATTTCAATATTCCCGACCGATGGACTGGTGAATCGTGATACATAACGATATGAGTGACTACGATTGCTGGATATAACTCTAATAACATCTCTCAAGTCTTAAAAGTTAAATATCCACCGGTATTGATTATCACAGGCTCAGCTGTCTAACCATGTGGATACCGCATGATAGATGTAATCCCGATTTTGATTGGCTATTGATTGACACGTGATTTTCATCCGTTACATAAACGCAAAAATGAAAACAAAACACTTTTGCAGCGTAGAATTTCTTGCAAATCTCGTTTTTCCTCTAATTTCGTTTCACGACCGCAAAATCGCTTAAAAGCACACATGATTTGTCAAGGTTGACAGGTATTTTTAGCAATATATTGCCTTTTTGTGATCAGTAAACATCAGGTATCTTTCTTTACTCGTAGTGATATCGGCGCTAAATTCTAGAGTTTATACGAGCGTATATTTTGTAGTTCCCGGAAGTCATGTAAACAAAACAATATGGCTTCAAGCCGATCGCAAATTACTGTTTTCGAAAATAGTAAAATAAAGATTTCACATATTTTGAAATATTGCAATTTGGCCCATCTGACCCCTTATAGCTCAAAAACGGTATGAGCTATGTCAAAACATTTGACATACTACGGAAAGCTTACATTATTAAAGAGGAATACAAAGAAAAAAATTCCATCATAATCTGATGTATAATATAGATTTTACATATTTCTAAAATTAGCAATTTTGGCCCCTCTGACCCCTAATAGCTCGGATATGGTATGAGCTACGCCAAATCTGTCGACAAACTGCTGAAAGCTTACAATGAGAGGATTCTAGAGAAAAACATCCCATTGAAATCAGATGAAAAATAAAAAATTTTAGGTAATCCGTACATTTACAATTTTTGCCCCCTTGTGCCCCTAATAGCTTGGAAAAAAAACAAGTTATCAAAAATCTGATGGTGCAGCGCTACGTTAAATTTCAAAAGGAATCCATTGCAAAAAACTGCTTAAAAATCGACTAAAAATAAAAAAAATAATTTTTTTGAAATTCGCCCCTTTTGGGCCCCATTTATCGTGTGAACGGTACATGCTACTTGAAATCTGTTGGCATATTACTGATTGGTAATTTCCTCAGGAGGACACTAAAAGAAACCCCATCAAAATCTGATAAATAATAAAGATTCTACAGTCAAATATGTGAAAACGTCAAATTTAACCCTTTTTGGCCCCTTTTTTAAAGACGGGTGGGGCCACAATGACCAAAACTAAGCAAAGCCTTTCTTTTGTGGCAAGGAACATTGTGTTAAAATTTCATAAGGATTAGTCAACTGGAACTAAAGTTATTGACCAAAAACAAAAGTGTCTACAGACGACGACAACGACAACGACGACGACGACAGCACCATACCATTATACGACCTCAAAAATGTTTGCGGTCGTATAATAAAAACTTCCTATCTTAAAAACTGTAGGAGGAGTTATCTGGACAAATGATGTACCCCCTTAGTGATGACAGACGGACAGACGGACGGACGGACAGACGGACAGACCAGTCAAAAACTATATACCCGCGGGGAGTATAATAAATCTCACAAAAGCAACTCACCTGTCTAAATCCATCACTAAAGTTGTTTTTAAAATATCTCATCATAGCATTAACTCCATCCATCAGTAATCCGTACCTTGTTCTCTTTCCCTGTCTTATAAATAGATATAAACATCTATCACTTATGTTGTGTAATAGTACAACAACTTGTATGAAAAAGAAGTGACTGAAAAGAACTCTGTCAATCAATAAGACCATGAACCACAATATCTCTGATTATGATATTGTGAATATTCTTTATTTGTGGGTGTCAAATTTTGTCGTTTCCCAAAAAAGTATCGTTTTTAGGGTTTTGAATTCTTTGTTTGATGTTTCATGATATCAGCTAACCATGAAATCCACAAAAATAAGAACAAAACAAAACTAGAGCTGAGGCCAAATGGCCAAATTACTGAACCCTGAATCAATATGGTAAGTGCAACTTTTAAGTGTGTGTGGACACAGTACAAGTGTGGTCAAAGTAAAAATATGGACATCAGGCCCTATTAAGTTAATTTTTAGATTCTGATCCACCTGTAACAAAAAATCTGGGGTGGTTGGGAGGGTTTTATTTTATTTTTTTTACTGATTTTCACTAAAATTGATAGGAATTTAAGGAAAATTTCTGAATAATTGAAAAAAAAATTGAGACTAAAAAAAATGGGGCGGGTAGGGATGAGAATCTATTAATTAATTTGATGTGGCCTAATGAAATACCTCCCATTATTTTCAGAAAATATTCAGTTGAATTATCCCTTTCAAAATTTTGATAAGCATCCATATTTCCATGTGGTGAGCCCTTAAATCATTTCTATTGATGGTAGGCAACCTTTCTGTAAAGTTTCATTCAATTAGAGACATTTTTATTTGCTTGCCATTTTTCAATTTCCATGACAACGGCAGCCATTTTGAAAATTCTGAGCCCAAAAATTATTTCTATGGGTGCTAAGCAACCTTCCATTAAAGTTTCATCCAATTTGAGACACTCTGAATCCCCCTTTTTTTCAGTTTCCATAGCAACTGCAGCCATTTTGAAAATTCCAAATGATGTGTTTTTGTACATCTTCACATTGTATGTTGTATTACTTTTAAGTTGTTGAAATTTGCTTGCAAAGTTTCTGAAAAACATCAAGAGTTGTGTTTTTATTTGTACAGAGGCCAGACGGGCGAACAGACGGTCGAACAGATGGACAAGGGTAAAACAATATGAATGATAATTTGTCGCGGGGGCATAAAAATAGTACTTTCACAGTATACAGTATGTATTATCTTACATATGACATTGATACAAATATTAATTAATTTACATGTAATCTATTTTCATGTAAATCCGAGGAACAATTACAGGCTCTTACATGTGACCATATTGAAGATCAGGATGTCTTTTATATGAGTAGGAAATTTAATCTTTTCTCAAGTTTTGAGATAAGCAACTTGCACAATGATTTTGAAAATTCCACAAAGCTCTGTCCTTTGCTGAATTAGGCTTTCAATTTAGATTTCTTTGGTTATTTGTTCTCTATTAGCTTTTATACATCTTTTTTATGGTCTTCAAAATGTTTTGATATGATCTGAACTATAGAGGCATAAGTTTTGAAATGGCCATTTAAAGAAATAAATTGACAGTAACTTAGATTGTTATCTATGGGTCAGAAACCCTAAAATTTACAAATCTTTCAAAGTTTACAAAGCATAACACCACAACCACTTGGACCTCTGAAGTTAAAATCTAACTTTGCCTTTTTTAGGCAATAACAGTGCATTATTTGATTATCAGAAAATGGAGTTTTCTCACATTTGAGACAGGCCAGTACCTATTTTTAACCATTTGTGATATCCTTGTCTCAACCCACGGGTGAGATAAGAATTTCACGTGAGGATATACATTATGACGTTATTGACGTCATAGTAATTTGCTTAGATATGGCGGACGCCAACTATAATCTGGTTGTACAAAAACTTGTATTTTGCTTATAAATGTGAGAAAAACAATCAAACACTGTTGAAAATGCAAGATTTAGAAATCTCAGACACCCTCGGGTAAGATTTCAATGGTTCTCCCTTGGGTGTCTGAGATATCTCGATCTTGCACTTTCAATGGTGTTAGATTGTATTAATCTCTATTTTGGGGGTTTCTCCCATTAAGAGCATCAAATCTGAAATTTCAAATAGTATTTATTTCTCCCACGCTTAACAAAACTGTCATGGATTTATAACATGCCTATTGTAAAGTCATGAAGATGCTACAATACAACATAAAATTGGAACTGGAGCTATTGATATAGGTTTTATGGTACTTTTAGGAATTATTTCATGTTTGAATACCCAGATGAACAGATATATAGAGAAAAAATACCTTGTAATATCTGTTTTCAGTGCACCTGTACCAGCATACTGTTTTGACATAACATCAGCATTATCTGCCCAAACTACAAAATCAAATGAAAGATTTATACATGACATCAGCATTATCTGCCCAAACTACAAAATTAGGTTATAGTTTAATACATGATATCAACATTATCTGCCAAAACTACAAAATTGGGTGACAGTTTAATACATGATATCTTCATTATATTCCCAAACTATAAAATTGGGTTACAGTTTAATACTTGATATCTGCATAATATGTCCAAACTACAAAATTGGGTTACAGTTTAATACATGATATCTGCATTATATGCCCAAACTACAAAATTCGGTTACAGTTTAATACACGATATCTGCATAATATGCCGAAACTACAAAATTGGGTAACAGTTTAATACACGATAATTGCATTATATGCCGAAACTACAATTTAATACACAATATCTGCATTATATGCCCAAACTACAAAATTGGGTAACAGTTTAATACACGATATCTACATTATATGCCCAAACTACAAAATTGGGTTACAGTTTAATACACGATATATGCATTATATGCCCAAACTACAAAATTGGGTTACAGTTTAATACAAGATATCTGCATTATATGCCAAAACTACAAAATTGGGTTACAGTTAAATACATGATGTCTGCATATCTGCCAAAACTACAGAATCACATTACAGGTTGATATATCGAATGCATCAAAATAAAGCCAAATGAAAGGCATGCTATGAATATTATAAACCCACATGGTTATACTTTATGACCTTGAGAAAGATTCAGCAGAAGAAAATTTGGTCATCTTGAGAGCTGTTTTGGAATAAAAATTTGTGCTACATGTATGGGCATATTAAGAGGTGAACTATGTAGAGGGTAAATACAGGACTTTTGAGATAGGAACTCTTGTATAATTGAAGGCGGAAATGGTCGTCTCAAATACCAGTTATACAGATTCTTGACCAATTGAAATATATGTAACACACCAGAGCTGTCCCCGAATGGCAATCAATTTTGTCCCCCGCTCATTGAATCCTGAATCAATAGCGCAAGTGTAAATTTAAGTGTGTTTTGACACAATACAGGTATTGACACAGTACAGAACAGAACAGAATTTTATTGGTTCAATCCAACATTTGAATTTTTACCAAGACAAACATGACAAACACAAAATAAAAACACATAAGGTATATAATGTTAAATCATTATCTATTTAATAAGGATTTCTATCTTTTATATAAGTTAGATGGGTGGTGCTAGGTCTTGTACCAGAAAATATATAAATATACATTATCTTTTTCAAAAATATATTACCTACAGAAATATATATATTATAGGGGATTTATATACAGTTCCCTTTTAAGGTACAAAAATGTACATTTCACTTATCCTTTCAACAATTACATTCAAAACATCTATTTCTTCAATTGTATACAGGAGAAAAAATTTGTTCTCATTTTTCATATTTGAAAGGTGGGTATAATTTCCTGTATTTCTTTGTACATTTTAGATCTTATATCCTCTAATTTTGGGCAAATAACTGTGAAATGAAACTAGTCTTCGACACCTACGTTACATAATTTACATAATCTGTCCTTAACCTCCAAATTTTGATGACGCCCTTTCTCAATCTGTAGATTGCTATTACTAATTCTAATTTTTGTAAAATTCTTTATCATATTTCTATATGGACACAATGATGTACCTCCCTTTTTTCAAAAAAAAAAAAAAAATACAATTGACATTCTGAGCCCAAAAATCATTTCGATGTGTGCTAGGCAACCTTCCTATTAAAAGTTTTATCCATTTTGAGGAATTTTGAATTTTCCTGCCTTTTTGCTGTATCCATGGCAACCGTGGCCATTTTGAATATTCCATAAGATATGGGTGTGCACATCTACTTAATGTAAGTTAGATTCCTTTGAAGTAGTCAAAATTTGCTTGCAAAGTTTCTGAAAAACATCAATAGTTGTGTTTTTTATTTCGTATGGACGGGCGGACGGATGAACATAGACATGGGTAAAACAATGTACCCCCCGACTTTTCGTCGTGAGGCATAATAAGAAAGAAACTGTTTATGAAATTGAAGTGCATACTTATAATTTTATCTACATAAGATTTCTTTAACTAAATTTTAATTGACGAAAAACAACTTAACCTGAAGCACTACAAATAGATTAAATATAAATCACCCTTGGCTCAACAGTGTTCGTTAATTAGTGATTCCCTCTCCATGAATTGATGTATTGATTTTTTTTCGTATAATAATAGATTGTTTTCCGGTATGAGCATGACTCAGAAGTCTCGTATTGAACCTTTTCTTTTAACATGAAAACTTAAAACCTATCTTGGGTGGTGAGTTTAATTGTTGTCAAATTCCATAAGCAATGAAAGAAAATGGGGTAAATGCACACGAGACAAAACTCTACATGGCAAAACCAAGCAATGGAACAACACTTTTATTATTGTTCTTCATCTTGATGTAACCATGAGCTCAAGGCCTTTCTCAATGCTCAAACAACATTGTAAATTCATGACAGCCCCTAGCACCTGTTTGAGCAGAATTCAATGCTTGATGTCCAACAACTCTACATATCTAGGTTTCCTGATTTCTCATAAATGCACGGTCTGACATCAAAAAACATCAAATGCAAATTATAGATGAGATCACTGAATTGCAAAAAATTATGTATCAAATAATGAACAAATAGATTTATTCTAAAATGATCAATGGTCTAGACCAGTCTAGCCTTACTCTTACCATTGTTATATGTAAAGTTAAATGCCTTACAATCTTTTATATGTTGACCTTGATCTAGGACACCTAATTTCTGTAAAATAAATCAAAAATTTTTTTAGTTACATTTCATTGTTTACTCACTTTTTTACAACAATGACAATTCACATTATTCGATTTTTGTCTTCAAATTTGTGTGGTTCTCTGAAAAATTTTTAAAACAAAAATATACGCTTTGTCTTAAAGCATCTGAAAAAGTTGTGGAAATACATTCTCATCCATATATTTTGAAAAAAAAGTGAAATATCAGAGACCGTGTATAGGGTGCAAACATCAGGAAACTTTATACTTCTAATTATGAATAATTTAAAACAAGGTGAATGCAGTATACCACACTTTTATTTGAGTGTTATTATCTTGATCTCTGATGGAATAAAATTGTCATTATAAAATAAACATAGAAGATATCCTTATTGTGCATGTTTTTGTCATATTAGCTGTATCAGTCAGACATATACATTGAATGATACCTAAGCAAATAACAAGTCCTCATGGACAAAACATTTTATATTGTCAATCTGTATTTGTTGTAAATAAAGGGCTACGCCGAGCGCAGCATGATACGACCGCAGCATGTCGTCCACTGAAATTTGAAAAAGTGTAATTTAAAGTGAGGATGGACATAGGAAAGAGCTTGACACAATAATTAGATGGACGCAATAAGGTGATTGACCAAGTAATTAGCTGGACACAAACTAGGGAAAATAAAAATTAGCCCTTATGACTCCTTATGATTCCTCTTTGACCCCTATAGCTCAGAAACGGTAAGAGCTACGTCCAATCATTGACATGATGCTGAAAGCTTATATCAAGAGGAATCAAAAGAAAAAAATCCCATCGAAATGCGATGAAAAATAAAAATTTAAGGTAATCTATAAATTTACAATTTTGGCCCCCCCCCCCGGCCGGCAAGAGCTACGTCAAATCCGTTGAAATACTACTGAAAGCTTACATCTAGTAGAATCCAAAGAAAAAAATCCCATCCAATCGGACGAAAAATAAATTTTTTAGGTTATCTGTAAATTTACGATTTTGGCCCCCTTCGGCCCCTCATAGCTCGGAAACAGTAAGAGCTACGCCAAATCCGTTGACATATAACTGAAAGCTTACATAAAGAGGAATCAAAGAATAAAATCCCATCGAAATTCGATGAAAAATAAAAATTTTAGGTTATCTGTAACTTTACANCCAGCGGTTTCTGAGGAGTTGCGCCCACAAAAAACGTGACACACGGACGCACGGACGCACAGACGCACGGACGCAGACCATTACCATGTCCATTTGTCGCGTTGCGGCGGGGGACAATAAATGGTTTCTGAGGAGTTGCGTCCATAAGATCTCCATTTGTATAGTATTGCTAAAAATCATCAAAGTCCCATAACTCCTATAAAAATTGACGAATCAAAATGGCGGTGAAATATGATCCAGGACATATAGTGACTAACAATCCTATAAAATTTGAACAAAATCCAATACACGGTTTCCGAGGAGTTGCGTCCACAAGATCTCCAGTTGTATAGTATTGCTAAAAATGGTCAAAGTCCCATAACTCCTATAAAAATTGACGAATTATAATGGCGGTGCGATATGATCTAGTACATATAGTGACTAACAATCCTACAAAATTTGAACAAAATCCAATACACGGTTTCTGAGGAGTTGCGTCCACAAGATCTCCATTTGTTTAGTATTGCTAAAAATCATCAAAGTCCCATAACTCCTATAAAAATTGACGAATCAAAATAGCGGTGCAATATGATCTAGGACATATAGTGACTAACAATCCTACAAAACTTGAACAAAATCCAATCCACGGTTTCCGAGGAGTTGCGTCCACAAGATCTCCAGTTGTATAGTATTGCTAAAAATGGTCAAAGTCCCATAACTCCTATAAAAATTGACGAAACAAAATGGCGGTGCGATATGATCTAGTACATATAGTGACTAACAATCCTACAAAATTTGAACATAATCCAATACACAGTTTCCAAGGAGTTGCGTCCACAAGAAAGTGTGACAGACAGACGGACGGACGGACGGACACATGGACGCAGACCATTACTATGTCCCATTGTCGCGGTGCAGCAGGGGACAAAAATGGGAGGGGAAAAAATAAACAAAACCCAACCCAGCCTTCCTTTTGTGCCAAGGAACACTATGTTAAAATTTCATTAGGATTGGTCAACTGGAACTTAAGTTATTGACAAAAAACAAAAGTGTCTACAGATGACGACGCCGGACGACAATGAAGATGCTGGACAACGACGACAGCGCCGTACCATTATACAACCTCAAATTTTTTGCGGTCGTATACAAATTTGTGTCTTACAGCATAAAATTTCCAATCTCTTTCGGACTGTAGTGGTGATGGTCTTACTACACCTTCATTTTCTTCTACAACATAGTTCCCTAATATAAGGTCCATGGAATCCTAAAACAGGAAAAAACATGTGTAAATAGATATACTGTAAATAACTAATTTTAGAGAGCAATTTATTTTTACAATACACCAGAGCATGAAAATATCACAAAAATAAATTTTTGCAAATATTTCTAACCCTTACATAAATATATCAACAAAAATAAAAAATCATGAAAATTAGCTGCCGCATAGTGGACCATGAGGGACAAATTGCAAAAAAAAAGTATCAACATAAATAAGTTTGTTTTACAGTATTATTAAATCTGTCTTTATTTACGTGTATATGTCTTTTTTTCTGAATAAGTAGAAGTTTCAATAAATCCCTATGTTTTAAGGCATATTCTGGTAATTACAACTTTTATTGAATCTTTATCTTACATGAAAAAATAATAAAAAAGAATATTTAAATGTTTCTCTCATTCTTTTATTTTTGTACTACTGTTTTAGATATTCAAATAGACTGAATACAATTGTAGTTCCAATTTAGAGTTTTCATATACATGTACATGTACATAATTTATTCTAAAACAATTTTAGAGATTTTTAAAATGTTTCGGATAAGAATATACATTTTCAAAAGTTGGAAGTTTCATGTTTTAGTTGCATTTTAGAAATTCAGAACTTAATATGAGACTACATGTTGCCTATGCATTAGCAAGGACTTGATTTCTAGGTAAAACACATTAAATGCTGTAATTCCTGTGATATTTATTTTATCATTACAATAACTAACATTTACAATATATGTTGGATTATTTCTATTTTCTTAATTGGTAGGAACATGGAAAATAATATAGGAAATATAGAATCAACAACTTCATCAAGTAAAATGACATTCCTACACTACAGATAGTTAAATTTTCAAATTTTTAAACACGAGGCTTGCCAAGCTTTTAAATATTTGAAAATTTAACTATTTAGAGTGTAGAAAAGTCGTTTCTCACGAGATAAGGTTGTGGACATTATTTCTCTAATGATTTCAAAGAGATTTTGGGCAAAAACATGACCCCCCCTTTTCTGATGATCCAAAATAAATGTGTTCTTTGAGCATGACGTCATCAGGCATGGTCGCCTTTTGCCTGACATCACAATGGAAGAGTCTGAAAACAGCAAGCATATTTGACATCATAATTGAATTTCATGTAATCACTTGCCGAGAACAACATTCTCTCAAGAGAGGAGAAACATATTTCTCCAACTGTTCAGGAAACATGAAAACAGGGCAGAAATTAGAGAAAATCAATACAACAAAACTAACTTACCTGTCTAAATCCATCACTAAAGTTGTTTTTAAAATATCTCATCATAGCATTAACCCCATCCATTAGTAATCCATACCTTGTTCTCTTTCCCTGTCTTATAAATAAAAATTAAATAAACATGTATCATTTACCATGAGTGATAGTGCAACAACTTGTATGAAGTCGAGTTGACTGAACCCAAAGTCGAGTTGACTGAAAAGAGCTCTGTCAATTAAGGATGTTTGCTGGTCATGTTTATGTATTTTTGTCAGATTCAAAAGCTTAATATTTTTTTGCTCGGTGACCCTCTAATTTTTTTCCTTAATTTCATTTTATAGACCTTTGGGAGCATTCTGACAAAATTTTATTCAATTGGTGTTATTTCGTCACATTCATTATTGGATAAACATTACTCATGTTAACCCTATTAAAAATGCAGAGGAGTTCAGATTCCCACCATTTTTTAAACTCTTGCATCTCAAAAATTATCTTGCTAATCTATCATTTTTTTCGGCTTTAATTATTTCTTTTTCAATTTTCTAACAAAAAATCACATTTAATTGTAATCCTTGTTATTTTAAAATTGACCACGAACATCCTTAATAGGACCTTAAACAAACATACTGGTGTCTCTGATACTAATACTGTGAAAGTTCTTTTATTCATGGGTGTCAAATTTTGTGGTTTCACAAAAAAGTAATGTTTCTAGGGTTTTAAATTCTTGGTTTGATGTTCTGTGATATCAGTTAACCATTAAATATATGAAAATTGGAACAAAACAAAACTAGAGCTGTCATTGAATGGCAACCAATTATGCCCTCGCTTACTGAACCCTAAATCAATAGGGTAAGTGCAACCTAAAGTGAGTGTGGACACAGTTCAAGTGTGGTCAAAGTACAAATATGGACATGTTGAAATACCTCCCATTTTTTCCAGAAAATATATAGTTGAATTATCTCCCTTTCAAAATTTCAATAAGCAACCATATTTCAATGTGGTGAGACCTTAAATCATTTCTATTAGTGGTAGGCACTTTTCTGTAGAGTTTCATTCAATTTGAGACATTTTTAATTTTCCTATCTTTTTCAGTTTCCATGGCAATGGCAGCCTTTTTGAAAATTCCAAGCCAAAAATTATTTCTATGGATGCTAAGCAACTTTCCATTAAAGTTTCATCCAATTTGAGAAGCTTTTAATTTCCCCGCCCTTTTTCAGGTTCCATGGCAATGGCAGCCATTTTGAAAATTCCAAATGATGTATTTGTACATCTACTCATTGTTTGTTAGATTACTTTGAAGTTATTGAAATTTGCTTGCAAAGTTTTCTGAAAAAACATCAAGATTTGTGTTTTTATTCGTACAGACGGACAGATGGGTGAACGAACGGATGAATGGACAGACAAGGGTAAAACAATATGCCCCCCCCCCCCACCAACTTTTAGTACTTTCACAACATATGTATCATTTTACATATAACATTTATTTAAATATTAATTAATATAAACTATTTTCATGTAAATCTGAGGACAATTACAGGCTCTTGCATGGGACCATATTAAAGATCAGGATGTCTTTTAATATAAGTGTAGGAAATTTGATCTTTTCTCAAGTTTTGAGATAAGCAACTTGCATAATATTTTTGAAAATTTCACAAAAACTCTGTCCTTTGCTGAATTAGGCTTTCCATTTAGATTTCTTTGGTTATTTGTTCTTTATCGGCTTTTATACATCTTTTGTTTTTTGGTCTTCAAATGTGATCTGAACTGTAGAGGCATGTTTTAAAATGGCCATTTGCAGAAAATAAATTTACAGTAACTTAGTTGTTATTTATGGGTCAGAAACCCTTAAATTTACAAATATTTCAAAGTTTACAAAGCATAAATAACACCATAACCACTTGGACCTCTGAAGTCAAAATCTAACTTTCCTTTATTTGGCAACAACAGTTCATTGTTTAATTATCAGAAAATGAAGTTATTTCTATTTTTTTTTTGGGGGGGGGGTTCTCCCAATAAGAGCATTGAATTTGAAATTTCAAATAGCATTTAATATTTCTTCCATGCTTAACAAAACTGTCACTGATTTATAACATACTGAATGTAAAGTCATTAAAATTGAAATTGGAGCCCTTGTAATAGGTTTTATGGTACTATTGGGAATAATATCATTTGTGAATACCCCAATGAGCAGATATGTAGAGACAAATACCTTGTAATATCTGTTTTCAGAGCACCTGTACCAGCATACTGTTTTGACATGACATCAGCATTATCTGCCCAAACTACAAAATTAGGTCACAGTTTAATACATGACATCAGTATTAGCTGCCCAAACTACAAATTTAGGTCACAGTTTAATACATAATATCAGCATTATTTGCCCAAACTACAAAATTATGTTACAGTTTAATACATAATATCAGCATTATCTGCCCAAACTAAAAAATTAGGTTACAGTTTAATGCATAAAATCAGCATTATCTGCCCAAACTACAAAATTAGGTCACAGTTTAATACATGACATCAGCATTATCTTCCCAAACTACAAAATTAGGTTACAGTTAAATACATAATATCAGCATTATCTGCCCGAACTACAAAATTAGGTCACAGTTTAATACATAATATCAGCATTATCTGCCCAAACTACAAAATTAGGTTACAGTTTAATACATAATATCAGCATTATCTGCCCAAACTACAAAATTAAGTTACAGTTTAATACATGACATCTGCATTATCTGTCCAAACTACTGAATAACTGATTTATTTAATGCATCAAAATAAACCTAAAATGAAAGGTATGCTAAGAACATTTTAAACCCACGTGGTTATACTTTATGACCTTGAGAAAGATTCAGCAGAAGAAAATTTGGCCCAACATTTCAAATCATTCTTTCCTTTTATTTTAACTTCATTGTAACAATTTTTATATTTTAATATTACTCCCTTGTAACAGTTTATATGAAAATATTACATGTACATTATATTTTTGACTTTCATCTTGAGAGCTGTTTTGTTATAAAATCTTGTGCTACATGTATGGGTGTTTTGAGAGGTGAACCATGTAGAGGCTAAATACAGGACTTTCAAGATAGGCACTCTCGTACAAATACCACTTATACGGATTCTTGTCCAATTGAAATATATAAAAAACATAAAATTGAAGTGCATACTTAAAATTTTATCTACATTACAATTCTTTAAATTTTAATTGACGAAAAACAATTTACCTGAAGCACTTCAATAGATTAAATATATATCACCCTTAGCTCAACAGTGTTCATTAATTAAGAAATAATTAACGGTACCCATATATTTATATTGTTTTTACCACGGGCTGGCACTTAATGGTATATCTTTTGAAATTTCACCAGAAAGAGCTTACCATGGTAAAAACAATATAAATATATGGGTACCTTTAATTATTTCAATTCTAATAGGAGAAATATGGTAGTTTAAAATCAAAGCAATCTAGGTCATGAATCAATATTATTTTACCACGGGTATGGACACAAAGCTAAAGAAAGACATTATATTAGAATTAATGATTCCCTCTCAATGTATTGATGTTTTGATTTTTTTGGTATACAGTGTAATAATAGATTGTTTTCTGGTATGAACACCACTCAGAAGTCCCATATTGAACCTTTTCCTCTCACATGAAACACTTAAAACCTATCTTGGGTGGTGAGTTTAATTGTTGTCAATTTCCATAAACAATTAAAGAAAATAGAGTTAATGCACCTGAGACAAAAACTCCCCATGGTAAAACCAAGCAATGATACAACATCTTTATTGTTGTTCTTCATCTTGATTTTACCCTGAGCTCAAGGCCTTTATCAATTCTCATATTTCATTGTAAGTTCATGTCAGCCCCTAGCATCTGTTTGAGCAGAATTAAATGCTTGATATCGAACAACTCTACATCTAGGTTTCCTGATTTCTCATGAATACAGGGTCATCAACAAACATTAAATACAAAATACAGATGACATCACTGAATTTCAAAAAATTATGTACCAATACATGGGCAAATGAATACCAAGGCATGAACAAGGAAAGGGGTATTTCTAAAATCATAAATCCAAAATCATGGAAATTCATATCAAACACGAATTGAGATAGTATGACAAAGACAAACAAATAAACAAAAGAATGCAACATAACTAAAGCATTAGCAGTGTGAACCATTACAAAAACTGAGGTATCATCAGGTGCTCTGGAAGGGTTAGCATGATCTGCTCTAAGCGTGGCACCTGTCACACTGCCAGTGAAAATAATGAACCGATAGATTGATTCTAAAATGACCAATGGTCTAGACCACTCTAGCCTTACACTTACCATTGTTATATGTGAAGTTAAATGCCTTACAATCTTTTATATGTTGACCTTGATCTAGGACACCTAATTTCTGTAAAATAAATCAAAAACATTTTAGTTATATTTCATTGTTTACACATTTTGACTACAATGACAATACATATTATTTGATTCACTTAAATGTCTACCAATTTGTGTGGTTCTCAGCAAAATTGTGAAAACAAAAATATACAATATGCCTTAAAGCATTGTAAGCTGTAATTCTGAAAAAGTTGTGGAAACACATTCTCATCCATATATTTTGAAAAAAAAACATGTAAAAATGTATATAAATCAAAACCATTCTCTCCATACAAATCTTTGGATATACAAATTTTCTGAAAGACTAACAATATTTTATGTTTCTTCCATGTATCGTAAAGAGAGTTGACTTACAGTTAATTGGTTTTGTAGAACGACTTTAGCTATGAGACTTTGAACTACATTTGTTCTATCTAGACAGTCTATACAGTTTGTTCTGAATATTCCCTCTTGTTGTGATAGTATGCTACCATCTTTCAGCATGGAAAAATAACTGAAAACATACAAAATAAGTATATAATTTTATCACACATTTTTTAACTGTGAAGTCCTAAGCCACATTGCTAAAAACCCTTTTTGGTTTTGGTGAGTCTGTTGAGTCTTGATACTTAACCACTAACCTATTTGGTCAAGATGACAGTCATTATACCCGCTGCTCATTGAACCATGAATCAATATGGCAAGCAGCCTTGTAAGATAACATGCCCTGACAAGGTTCCTACCTCTTTACCAGTAAATACTTGACAAATTACCTCCCCTTCAAAATTTTAAGCAGCAATTATATTACTTCATGCACATCTTCAGGTGGTAATCTACAACCGCAACATTGTATCAAAATCTTAAAAGCCTTTTTATGAGGACATGTGCTGACAAAGTTTGTCCCACCTTTTTCTCCATTGAATATTGTAAGTTGAACTACAATGTATCTCCCTTTCAAAACATTGAGCAGCAACCATAAAACTTTAAGCACATCTTTAGATGGTGTACTACAACTGTGTAACATTTCATCAAAATCCAAGCAACTCTTTAGGGAGGCATGCGCTGACAAGGAAAATGGACAGACGGACAGACAATGTGATTCCTATATACCCCCAAACTTTGTTTGTGGGTTGTATAAAAATGCTTCTGTTCTCATCCAACTTTTTCAAAAACTGAGACAATGCAGACAAACTTGCAAATATATAGGTCTAACCTTAAAACTGACTCTAAAATGCTTATTCAATGCACAAAAGCCACTATTCAATAAACTATTCAAAACGGTCATTTTTGTAGACAAGCAGTTGTTCGTTATATGCATTTCTTTTGGAACTGCACATATTTATAAAATATTGTGTTTCAAAATACTTTTGTGTTAGTTCTAACAGAAACATGGTTTGAATGTTGAATAAGTCATTGTAAACCAACTTATTTTAAGGGATCCTTTATTTCATGTATAGTCCCTTCTTGTTAACCTCTTAGTGAGCAATTTTCAGTATTTGCAATTTCTGTTAATGCATTTATAAATGAACTACACAGATTCGTGAAGATTTAATTTTGTGAATTTCACACTTGCTACTTGCAAAAGATTGTAAAAATAAATCAACCACAAGTTGGTTTACAGCATTGTCCAGTGAATATAATGTGAATTGCTTAATTTCTGTATGATGCCAATAAAACTCAACCGCACCTGAAGTGGATATCATTAGAAAGGGCGTTTAAAATTGTACCATTTATTTATTTGTAAGGATTCTGAACCCTGTGAAATGTGTGGATGCAATGGCTACTTGTACAAGAAGACATAACATACAGATATACAAGTCTCTTTTAGGCCATTCAAAAAAGTATTTGTTTCTCAAGCCCCACATATGTCTGTCAAGAAGTAGTCATATCAAACTTATATGTACATAGTGAATTTAGTGACATCCAAGAAATCATGGAAGGAAAAAACATTTTAATAGCGCCTTTTAATGGCCGTATATGATACCATCCAAGATTCTCCTAGGAATGAACTCTATCAGGAGCAAGAAATGTTTCTAAAAGGTAAGTATGTCCTCCTTTAAAATATTTGATTGAGTATTGGTTACAAGTAGACGTAAAAAATAAAAATAAAATGACTTTTTTCACATTTTATTGTATTACATTGACATATAAGCACACATAAACAAAGCACAATTATTGGTAATTCAACAAAGAAGCATTCATCAACAAAGCTTTAAGCACAATTTCAATACAGCACTACATCATATATTTTAATAACAATCAAGTTTTTAACTGTCTCTGTAGAAACCACAAAACTCTTCTGAAATGGCCAGGGCAGTGGTGTCATTATCAAGTTGTCTCCCCCTAGATGGACTCTCTATCATGATGTTGTCTGGAGTGGCAGTAGTTGAGTTTGCAGACTTCATGATTTGGGTAGTTAAGTCTTGGATCTGGTTCCATTTCTTTTCTCTATACTGGTTATACATTTTGCGGATACCTAGTGCAGTACTCTTTTGTATCTGAAGTAGGAGTTGGTAACCATGGCTACCACTGAGTTCTGATGTAAACAAGTAGTTGTCAAGCTGCCTGATCTTACAATCTGCAATAAAGAAGAAATACATGTATTAAAATATTGCAAAGTCAACAATAAAATGAAAAAAGTGGAAACTAATCTTATCATTTTATCAATGAAAACTAAGTTTGGTGAATAACTAGTTCAAATAATTAAAGCTTATTAATAATGTATTCATTTATCCTTGAAAAATTATTTCATGAGAGCATTTTTTTACTAAAAACTTGTAAAATTTACATATTTTTAAAATTAATAAAATTAAATGTTTAAATAAAATAAAAATATAATAATAATTTTCTTCTGTATAATTAATAGAAAAGAACTTTTATATATAAATAATAATCAACTTACCAATTAAATTAAGCTGGGTTACTGCTTGATCATGAGATGTCAGTAGTTTCTTCAGTTGGGTAGCATAGGAGAGAATACTGGTAAACTCCATTGTTATAAGTGTTACTAGTAGAGGAAGACTAAGCAAGTAGAATGATATGAATTTTCCCAAAATTGGGCCTGAATATATATGTTTTACAATTTACTCAAAATTGAGATGGCTTGTGTTTGTAGTTTGTAACTTTGTGTATACAGTAAAAAATACTCACTTTTATCTTTTGATTACAAAGACTCATTGTTCATTAATTAATTAATAATTAGAGATCAAAGGACTGTTTAGGCATTAATTGTTCTTTAATCAATATTCAAAATAAAACAGGTGTAATTAATACCAAGCCAGAATGTACTATTGACAAATACAATACACAAAATTGTTTTTATCTTACAATCAATACACAATTTGAAACATTCACATATAAGTGTAATATTTGTGTTAAAATATTTTTTTGTTTCAATTGATTCAGATGATACTGATGCTGTCCAAAAAGCATGTCTGCAAAGTGTATTGTACCTTTACTTATCTCTTATCTCCAGTGGAAATTTTGTTAACACTTGTGAAAGTATCTTATAAAAATATGTTTTCAATAAAAATAATGAAATATAAACATTGTCAGTATAAAATGTTACAATATTCATTTTACTTAATCAAGGCCAACTTCATGCATGCAAAAAATGGATAATTGGAATTTAGCTGTTAAGCACAAAATTAAAGTTATTTTCTATAGGGGTATTTTATGATCATTTTTTTTCCTAATATATAAAAATATAATGACCATACACAAGTTATGTTTAAATAACATTGTCTGTATATAAATGAATATGCAATGTTACTTTTTTCTGCTTTAAAATCTGCAAAGCAATTTTTTGACAAATTGATGTTTACATAATAAAAAAAAAGTCAGGTTGCAAGCAACTTAAGTTTCTAGGGCAAAATAACATTAATAAGTAGACTTTCATCCCGTTCACCTTCCAAAATTGAGGAACACTGTGGTGGTTTTTTTTTGTTTTTCAATATTATGATTGCATATCTACTATTTACTTATTTCAAATTGCTTATTCAGGGGATGATTTAGAAGTTAATTGTCAACTTGTACATCAAACAAACCACCGATAAATATACCTTGCCCTTCCTAAAATCAACTTGCCCTTCCACATTCAGAATTAAAGATAAATAAAATATCAACTTGACAAGCGAACAGGTCAGCATCAAATTTAACTTGCCCTGCACAGATTTTATTTGTCATCGTCAAGCGGAGAGCGCTTAAATTTTACCCTGTTATTTACTTATTATTTAGCAAAAACATGGTTTTATCTAGATGTTTAGGTCTGCCTCAACATGTCCAACCAGGCTTCATATTTTGTCAAAATCTGTTCTTACATGTTTATAAAGGGACAGACAGAATATTATGAAAGCTTATGTCTGACCCATATACAGAGACGTACAAAAAGTATTCGGTCACCAAGTTTTTTTACTCTATATATTTCATATAAAAAGATATTTTTAAAAAAAATTATTGTGAAGCCATTTCTTATCCGATTTTGATCTAGTTTTCCTTGTTAATTAGATAATTTCATGCAGTTTTAAAGGATAATTTTGAATTAATTTTATAAGTTGTAGTTTTAAAGCTTCAATTATTTAAACAGAAGGTAAAATTTTTGTTGTGGAAAATCCTTATATATGCAAGTAAAAATATGAAGTCATATTTTTACTTTGTGTTTAAATCATTCGTTCTCTGAAATGTCAAATAAGAAAATTATATCCAAGTAAACAATGAAAATTGATAAATTTCTCTGTTTTATGGTACAAATTTTATCAAAATCGAATAGGAAATGGATTCATAATAATTTTTTTGAAAAATGTGGTTTTACATAGAATATATAGTGAAAAATGAGAGTGACCGAATACTTTTTGTGCGTCTCTGTAGTAATACAATCAGTAAGTCTTACCACGAGACACAGAGGTTTCACTATAACATTGTAATTTGAACACGTCACAGCCAAAAACATGAAAAATTTGTCTTATGACTTTCAAATTATATCTGGGTTGGATGAGAATCTACTTATCAAGTTTACCTGGCCTGATGAAATCAAGAAAGGTGAAGTTCTTTTTTGTCTGGTTATAATTCTTATTGGCACTGTCATCGAATGTTTATATTTCATTTAATTTTATACAAATAATATTTTTTTGCTTTTCATAAACCATGTATACTAATTCCTAATACACTTATACTTTAATCTCATTGGCAGATCCCAAAGGATTCAGGGCGTTTGTGATTCCTTTTTTTTAAATTCTTTAGATTTTGTGAAAAACTTAGGCAAAAATCAACAAAACTGCAAGACAAATTAAACCCTTCTTTTCGTGAAGGCTAAATCCCCAATGATACTAATTCCAAACACTGATATTTGGTAATAAATAATTGATTTATCAGTTTTTTCCTCACACCAATCAATTATATTTCAATGTTAATGTCTTGATGCTAATTTCACATACATGTATGTAGCTTATGAACCAGTCAATTGTGCCATGTCTAACATTTTATCACAACAAATCTCCATTTTACTAAGGTACCACAATTTAGGAATGACTTACTTTTGCCTACGTATATCATCAGATAATCTGTCCAGAAGTATAGATAATCTATCCCATCTCAGTCCTGTATTTCCACATTCATGATGAAAGTCAAAATATTCATATCTAAAATTAGATTACATGTAAAATTATTAATTATATAAAAATTACAGTTAAAACTGTTTAATAGGATTGAAGGTTTGTTCAGACAGGTGCTTGGTTTTATAGGTTCAGAACATAAAGGGATTGACACAATTGTATCATCAATGTGTTTGGCTTAGAAGGCCTCTGGTTTTTACAGCGTATGTTTAAACAGTGTTTTTTATTTTATTTCATGGTCATGGTTCTATTTCAGGTCTCTGGTTTAGAAAGGGTGACTACAAGATAAAGAACAACAATAAAAGCATTATTCCATTGCTTGGTTTTACTTTGTAATTGTACATGTATGTCTCATGTGCATTTACACCATATCCTTTCCTTGTTTATTTGCTTTGCACAGGATTCATTGTACTACATCATATAATCATTTCTTTCCATATTTGTCATGGATTAATTTTTAGAAGTTTCATAGCGTTCATGTCATGATGGATAAAATTGTGGCATTGAATCTTCATATTTTTATGGACTGTTATTTCAAGATACTTGCATAGCTATAATTTTCTGGGGTGAACAGAAAAGGGTACTCCCAATTTCCTGGTAGTATAACATCAAGTAATATTGTGACTAAAAATTTGGTTAGCAAATGCACATACCCACTCAATTTCTGTCAGAAAATTTTATCTCTGCAGTTATCAATAGAGGGTTTATCAGTTTATGCAAAATTATAATTTTTAGCTTCAATCCCACAATTTTTTTCATCATGCCATGATTATAATGAGCTGACAAGCTATCATTAAAAGTAACTATAAAAAGAAAAATTGACACACAAAAACAGTTTATTATTTACACTTTCAATCACTTGCTTGCTTGTGATAATTCTTCTTATTTCAAGTACCGTAATTACCCTTTTTTTTCGTCAGTAAAAAACAAGTACTTTTTTCAGTTTTTGCAAAATTGACGAAAAATTAAATTTTGAAAACCTTCATGGCCCAAAACATTGGTAAATGCTCAATTCCCGGAGTCAAGTCATAAAAGTCACTGTGTTTATATTTATACATGCAGGTAGGTGTCTTACAAGAAATTGTTGTTTTTATTATTGTTGTTGTTTTATTTGTTTTTGTATTGTAATTTACGATTAAAATAAAACTTTTGACAAATACGAGTCTTGTTTTTATTTACCAGTTTACATAACAAACAGGTGAAGATCTGGGTCAACTGATTGCACGCATGATTTCTCACCTTGACATGTGTAATGTTGTTTTAACAACTCTTATCACCTGTTTGCATACCCTTGTTTTCTTTAATTGACTTATTGTGTAATTATACATTCCATTTATTGATTAATAACAGTTAATTGTCAACGTTGTGTACTGCCTAAACTAACTTCCGGTAAAGCATGCTATTTTTTATCTTTAATTTATATTGAGGTACTGTACGGGGAATTACTTTAAATTTTTGACATAAAAATACACGGATGGACTAAAGATTATTTTCATAATGGATGAGAGAAAAAGTTAACCGAATTTTTAAATTAGGAATTATTTATTACATTATAGATGAGGAATATATCTCAAGGAAAAAATATAGTATATAGATGATTTAAATAAAAAGATATAAAATTTAAAAAAAAAAAAAAAATAGAAAAAAGAGAAATGGGATTAGCTTTCTTTTTATTATTATTCATGATGAAACTGATTGCAAAAAGATTTCTCAATCATTTTATTATCCTTGAAGTTCTTGTCTTTTGACAATTACAGAAAGTTTCAACCCCGTACCTTCCCTCACTTCCGATGCAAATCTTTACCTCAGGGTCAAACCATACAGAAGATCAAAATCGGTGTGTAAACACATGCTACCAGTCGAAGTTTGTCAATTTATTGCATTTAATTAGGGATGAATTGGACTCTGATATTGTTGTTTAAACACACGAACGTGAGAACAAAAGCAATAGTTATCATATGTACACAAATAACGAATGTTTCCTCAAAGGTTAAAGTGAAACCCACCCTTTTTGTGTACACAAAATGAACTCGTCCGAGGAATGTTTAAGGAATTTATTAATACACTTCCTGAAAACCAGACAAGACATCTTTTTATGTAAAATAATATACACAAGAGAGGATACCTTGTGTGATAAAACTGAAAAAAACAACGCTGTAAGGATTCAGCTTTATTGACATTCTTTTTTTTTTGTAGAAACAAATACATCACGAGTAAATAAACAATTTGATCAACAACTCGGCAAACTTTTGTTGTTTTTCTCTTCAAATAAATCCTGTTATACTTACCATTCCAATTTATGGTGTTAAATTCCAAAAGTGACGAAAAATATGATAATTTTAGAAATGGGCTTTCCTCCAAAAATTGAAAACTGACGAAAAATTCGGCAGACG
>MJUU01055269.1:0-11609 GCA_002080025.1 Modiolus philippinarum | reverse complement strand
CCATAATACGACCGCAAAATTTTTGCGGAACGCGAAATTAAAACCCGGGCTTAAGCTTGTGCCAACAAACATCATACTAAAATTTGATAACAATCCGTTCACTAGAACTAAAGTTATGCTGTCCACAGACGCCGACGCCGACGCCGACGCCGACGCCGACGCCGACGCCAGCGCCATACCATAATACGACCGCAAAAGTTTTGCGGTCGTATAAAAATAGTATACTCCGGGTGAGGCCCTTTGCCTTAGGCTGAGAATAAGTTTATCCTACCTATATGTTTAAAGTGAAACTAATGCAGATTATAAAATAGTATTCAAAATATTATCTGTCAAATATTTTTCATCAGAGTATAATTTTTTATTAGCATTTTACAAAATGCAGAGTAGTACCGTATAAATCTTAAGCATAACATGCCCTTTCACGATAACTGCTAAGCAATAATAATTTCTGTCGAGAATTGAGTGTGCACATGCAATTTCCTGACATAATGACATTGAAAACAATTAAACACAAATTGTGATGTCAAAGTGTTTAGTTGGAAAATGCACATACCAACACTCTTGATGACTGTCTAAAAGCATCGTTGTTATGTTACCTACTACATGTACTACATTTGTAGTACAATAGTCTTGGTATTTAGTTTTGTGTCATTTGATTAATAGAGAATTATGAAAATATACAGAGAAGGTCTAAAGCAGTTGTTTTCATGCTGAAACATCATGTTTCACCATATTATGACAAAAAAAGTCATTTGACAGTTTTTGACAAAAAAAGTTTTGGGCTCCATTAACCCTTTCCTTTCTGAGACTTGGCTGAAAAGTCAATTTTGATCATTCTGAATTGAGCTAGAAAATCAAAATGTTCTAGCTTCTTTGAAATTCAACCCAGAAGGTTCATACTTGGTGAACGTATATACTGGCCTAATGCCTTCAGAAAAATGCTTTCACAACCTGGTTTCTTGTTGCCATGGAGACAACAGGGGGCCTAAAAGGGACAAAGAAATGCATTTTTGACAAGTTTTTCCCTTCAAAGTCAGGTTTTAAAATTTTTTTAAAAATCTACAGTACATACTACAGCTAGCAACTCATCAAAATCCAACAAGAGCTGTCACCGAATGACAGCCAAATATACCCCTGCTCATTGAGACCTGAATCGATATGGTAAGTGCAAATTTAAATGGGTGTGGACAAAATACAGGTGTGGACAAATACAAGTATGGACACAGTACATTTATGGACACAATACAAGTATGGACACAATGATATAATCTTCAAGAAAGAACTTTTCATAAGGGTGCCAATGAAAATACTCTGTCAAAATCAGACAAAAATAAAATTCACCCTTTTTAATTGCCTCTTTGACATTTTACACAAAGTCATAAGCATTAGAGATATTTCATTACAACACTCTAGAACAACTTTTCAAGAGGAATACAAAGAAAAGAGTGTTTCTTTCCCTTAGCTTGATTTCACAATATCTACGCCTTGAATTATTTCTTTGAAAAAATGTCCAAGTCCAAAATCATTGCAGGAGGAATTAACGAAAGTCCCAGTCAAATAACCTCCCCTTCCTGGTTTTTGAAAATAAATAATTATATTCCTTCATGCACATCTCAATAAAGTGTCTTTCCTTTGTGTAAAGTTTCATCAAAATCCTTTAAGTGGTTTAAGAGGAGTTGCACTTACAAGCATAATACAAGGTAACCAATACATAAGGAATCTACGAAAAGTCAAAGTCAAATTATCCCCCCTTCCTAGTTTCGAACAATAATTATATTTCTTCATGCACATCTCCATATAGTGACCTTCTTTTGTGTAAAGTTTCATCAAAATTCTTTAAGTGGTTTAAGAGGCTTACAAGAAGTGTGGACAGAAAGACAGACGGACAGACAGGGTGATTCCTATATACCCCTAAACTTTGTTTGTGGGGGGTATAAAATTCACTTTATGAACTATAGGCTAGGCTATCTAGCGATGATGTATAGCCCCAACACTTGCTTTCCAGCAAGGGGGTTGCGCCCCCTTTGAACTCTCAGTACAGAGGGGGCATATCCCCTCTGAGACCCCCCTGACATACCTTTTTAGTCCCCAGCCATGTGTGAAAAACACTCATTTTTTTGCCCAAATAATACTTTGTTCAATTAGCCCATATCCTCATCCTAGAGCCTTATAAAGCACCCTCCAATAGCCCTGAAATAATGGGGGGGGGCTAAAGGCGAATATATGAAGGAAAGGGTTAATCACAACAAAAGCAAAACTAGATATCTGTGATAGTTAAAAACCTATTCTGTACATGTATTTCAGTTTCCCAAAGTACCAGTATGTACAATGTTCAATATAATCCAGTTCTCCTGTACTAAACAAAATACCCTGTTAAATGATCATTCCCTAAAAAATCATAATAAAAAAACATGTTGTGATGGATAGCTTGAATAAATTATTTACCTTGTAAGCTAATTTCCTGTGAAACTCTGTCTATGATTAACACTTCATTATCTTTTGAATCTTTGGACTCCACATAAAACCTGTCTGCAGTAATATGTCTGAAATTAAACATATATTACTGATTACCGGTATATTGATTATTTTCTGTAACTTTGAAATATTTTCATTGCAAGATTAGACTTTTGATCATGTTGATGCATTCAAATGTTTTATACAGATTTTATAGTCACATGTACCAGTGTTTTTGCGGGAAAAAAAGAGTTGTCACTTTTGATTTTCTTTCTATATCACTGCAACATAGATGAAGTAAAATTAATGCAAAAAAATCATCAGAGTTGTCCTGTTATTCTAATCAGTCTGGCATAGTTAAATATGTGATTTTTAATAACTTTATCCAAATACATTTTGTGTACATGTAGCTATAGCTTTTCACCCTTTCTGAATGAGCTTTGACAAACTGAAGTTTATTCTAAATTAAAATATTAAAGAAAATCAGAAAGAAACAGAAAAAGCCACTGGAAACACAAAAACTATCACATATCTTTTCTATTTTCCTATTTTATTGCAGATTTCAGCTTATTTTCATTGCAAAAAAAAGGCTTCCATGCATTCAGATCATTTATACAGTCAGGGGCATTTATATTTTTTATATTTTTCTTGATGCAAACAAGAGTCCCCATGATGTGGATTTGACAGAGACACAAAAAGTGGTTAGTGACACATATGACAAGTGATGTGAACTCCTCCTTCATTTTATTTATTTAAGGATTGAATTTTGTTATGGAATTGTTGTGTATAGTCTGCAGATTTGCAATAATTTGATTCTGGTTCCAACTTTGGTAAATTTCCTGAAAAATGTCAACATGTCAAAGACTGATTTTTTTTACATTTTTGCATAATCTTATATTTTTGCAAGTATTTAAAAAAAAATTCTCAAAAATTAGAACCCTAAAATTTGCTTCCATTTTGGTAAATATCCTGAAGGTCTCAAAGACCACTTATTTTTTGGAATTCTACCTCGCAACCATATTTTTAGGATTTGATTTGATAAGAACAATTATTTCCAACAATTGGATTTCAAAAATACTTGATTCCAATATTGCTAAATTTCCTGAAAGCCTCAAAGACCACTTATTTTTTGGAATTCTACCTTGCAACTTTAATTTGCTGTTAAGATTTGTTTCGATTACGGCAATCTTTTCACCAATTGGATTTCAAAAATACCTGACTCCAATTGTGGTTAATTTCCTGACAGTATTTTTATTTTTTGAAATTTTACCTAGCAACCATACTATATGGATTTGTTTTGATTAGCATGATTAGGGCAATCACTTTCACTTATTTGATTTCCAAAATAATTGATTCCAATTTTGGTAAATTTTCTGAAAGACCACTTATTTTTTGAAATTCTACTAAACAACCAATTTTACTTTTAAAATTTGTGTTGATTAGGACAGACATTTTCCCTAATTAGATTTAAAAAATATTTTATTCCAAATTTGATAACTTAAACTTTACTTAAATTGTCAAAGACCATTATTTTTTGGAATTCTACATTAAAACCATAGTTTAATAAAGGGCTACGCCGAGCGCAGCATGATACGACCGCAGCATGTCGACCACTGAAATTTGAACAAGTGTAAACTAAAATGAATGTGGACGCAGTAATTTGCTGGACAAAATAAGGACCTTGACACATAAATTAACTGGACACAAACTAGTGAAAATAAAAATTAGCTTTTTTAATCCCTTATTATTAGGATATTGTAAGAGCTAAGAAATTCTGTGGACTACCATCAAGAGAAATCCAAAGAAAAAAACTCGGGTTGAAATCCAATGAAAAATACAGATTTCACATATTTTGAAATATTGCAATTTGGCCCCTTTGACCCATTATAGCTTTGAAACCGAAGAGCTACGCAAAATATACTGCCATATTACTGAAAGCTAACAATGAGAATAATCCAAAGATAAAAATCACATCAAAATCTAATGAAAAACTAGAGAATGTGTCTGTAAGACACGGATGCCCCGCCAATAAATTTATCGCAACAGATTAACTCAAGTCAATCATTCATAAAATTAGTTCCCTGTCACTGAGTTGTGATGAAATCAAAAATTTAATCAAAGTCATTCAACCATAAAATGAAGGTCATGGTCACCCAATTGTTGGTGAAATGTGCAGATCTCTTTTAGCTGAATGTTACAGTGAAATATTATGTTGCTACAATACATAATAGTTTAGAAATAGACTTAAACACAAAACTTAACCAAAGTTACTGTGCTTAAAATGTAGGTCAAAGCCACCTAACTGTCAATGATTTGGGTAGTACTCATCAAGGCAATTAATTTGATGAAATATCATTGTCCTATAATGTGTAGTTGTTGAGAAATGGACTGTAACGCAAAACTTAACCAAAGTCATTGAAGCGTAAAATGTAGGTCAAAGCCACCTAATTGTCAATGATTTGGGTAGTACTCATCAAGGCAATTTGATGAAACATCAGTGTCCTATAATGTGTAGTTGTTGAGAAATGGACTTTAACGCAAAACTTAACCAAAGTCACTGAAGCGTAAAATGTAGGTCAAAGCCACATAATTGTCAATAATTTGGGTAGTACTCATCAAGGCAATTAATTTGATGAAACATCATTGTCCTATAACATGTAATTTTTGAGAAATGGACTTTAACACAAAACTTAACCAGAGTCACTCAACCATGAAATATAGGTCAAAGTATCAAACTGCCTAGTGATCTATGTAGTACTATCCAAGATCTACCTACTGGTCTACTATCATTGTTCTATACCTTACAGTTTCTGAGAAATGGTCTTAAATGCAAAACTTAACTGGACGTACGGACGGACGGACAAGGGTATCACTATATGCCCCTTCCACATTCTTGGGCGGGGCATTATAAAGATTTCACATATTTCTAAAAATTGCAATTTTGGCCCCCTTTGACCCCTTACAGCTCTGAAATGGTAAGAGCTATACCAAATACGTAGGCATGACTCTGAAAGCTTACAATGAGAGGAATCCAAAGAAAAAATTCCCATCAAAATCTGATGTAAAATTAATATTTTACATATTTCTAAAAATTGCAATTTCAGCCCCTTTGACCCCTAAAAGCTCGTAAACTGCAAGAGTTATGCCAAATCTGTTGAAATACTACTGAAAGCCTACAATGAGAGGAATCTAAAGAAAAAAATCCCAATAAAATCAGATGAAAAATAAAAATTTGAGGTAATCCACATGATGATCGCAATTTTTGCCCCATTGGGCCCTCATAGCTTGGAACAGAAACAAGTTATCAAAAATCTGATGGTGTAGTGCTATGTTAATTTTTCATTTTCATAAGGAATCCATTGCAAAAAAACTGCATCAAAATCGGACTAAAAATAAAAAAATTAAAATTTTTGAAATTCGCCCCTTTTGGGCCCCATTTATCTCGAGAACGGTACATGTCATGTGAAATCCGTTAACATACCACTGATTGGAAATTTCCTCAGGAGGACACTGAAAGAAATCCCATCAAAATCCAATAAATAATAAGGATTCTACAGTTAAATGTAAGAAAACATCAAATTTAACCCTTTTTGGCCCCTTTTTCAAAGACGGGTGGGGCCACAATGACCAAAACTAAGCCAAGCCTTCCTTTTGTGCCAAGGAACATTTTTGTTAAAATTTCATAAGGATTGATCAACTGGAACTAAATTTATTGACCGAACACAAAAGTGTCTACAGACAAGGATGACAAAGATAACACCAACAACGACGACAGCACCATACCAATATACAACCGCAAAAATTTTTTGCAGTCGTATAAAAATTTGAAACAATTAGAAAAAACATTTCACAAATTTGATTTCCAAAATGTTTGATTTCAAGATTGGTAAAATTCCTGAAAGTCTCAAAGACTTCTTCTCAAATTCCTTTCAGTAAAAATAATGACTATCAATAGTTTAATTTCAAACATGTTTAAAAAATGATGCCCATGGTCTTTGGCCGTTTTCTGTAACAAACAGGGAGTGCGGGTATCACTGTCTTTTATGACAGTCATTACTCTATTCAAACACTGCAAGGAGAGAAAAATTTACCATAAAAAGATTACAGTGCATCCAAATTAAAAATATTGATCATTTGATCAAACCTTCTCTTGCTTCTGAAAGCAAAATGGCATTAACAAGAGCATCTTGAAGCACAGGGGCCTGTAGCAATATTTACAGTAAGAAATATATGAATATCGAGATAGTGGGCGGCCTACAATGTTGTTACAGGCCCCTGCGCTAAGCCCTCTTTTGATTCCACAATCACCTATAGGCTATATTGTACGATCAAACCTTCAAAAGTAATTTTCACCTGAACCAATCTGGGGTATCTGTAAAAAAAATCCAGGATAGAATTTTACATGAAGTGATTCGGAGGCAGGCAAAATAAAATAAACAGCTGCGCCAAGAGCGCATGATACGCCCGTCCCCACTTTAAAGCAAACTGTTTAAATGATTCTTGAAATTAAAAACTCCATATGAACAAACATAACAAGGGACTTCTGATATGTATCAATTATTTCATCTTATTTTAAACGGTCAAAAATGTATATTGGTTTAGGGGTAGTAATGTCTTAAAATAAAAGAATATTAATGTGTAGACAGAAATTGCAATTTCATAATTTTTTGAAATAATCAAAGTCCCATAACACTGGAACGAAAAATCCGACGACAAAATAAAACAATAGGAAGCTTTCTTCAGTCATACCCAACAATCCTGCAAAGTTTCAAGAAAAATGTTCAAAGCGTTCTCTAGTTAGAGTACAACATGTGGACGAAAACTGCAATTTCAAGCTTTTTTGAAATAATCAAAGTCCCATAACTCTGGAACGAAAAATCCGACGACAAAATAAAACGATAGGGAGCTTTCTTCCGTCATACCCAACAATCCTGCAAAGTTTCAAGAAAAATGTTCAAAGCATTCTCTAGTTAGAGTACGACGTGTGGACGGACAGACGGACGGACATCGGTATACCATCATACGTCCCGTCAAAGACGGGCGTATAAAAAGGCAGTGGCTGCGCGTCCACGACGCGTATACTCGTAGCCCACAGGCTTCCGATTTTTGTATAAAAACGGAGTATTTACCTGACATTCCGGCCAATTTTGACATTACAATCTACTGGAAGTCGAAATTTTTCAACTGAAAACAAAAAATACAGTTTTTATCTGTGTCAACCGGAATTTCAAATTAATAAAAATACTTAAAAAAAAAAACTAACATTTCGAAAAGCTTAGTTATACAAAAAAGAAATTTCATTTCGTTAAACTGATACTTTATGAAGCAGTCACTTTGCGAAAATAAAGGAACCTTATTTCAACTTAAAATGATTAACACGATTATCTTATGAAATTTTGTTATATATTCATACAGAGACAAATATATCAATTAACAATTTTATATCTCAGATTCAAATTATACCCAACACACACACACACACAAAATAAAAAATATGTGAAAGTCGAAAATACAGAAAACATTAGATCATTAGAGTTTCTAAATAATGAGACAGAACTGTGAATTTTGTGTAATTTGTGATAGACATTATTTTTATTTAAATTGAAAAATACGATAAGAAAGATTATAAGACCATACATTGTGTGTTAGTTTCCATGGGCTACCTATATCGACTGAAAATAAAAGTGTATAGATTTTAAAATCATTTGGGCAGATTTTTCTTAGTGAATTCGACAAAAACATTTCCTTCTATAGATGGACAAATGTTTTAACGTCCTCTGTATGTCCTGGTCCTGTAAAGGCGTTCTCTACAATTTAAAATCTTTTTTGGATAATTCATTTTTTTTTCTTTTCATACTATGTTACAAATCGTCATAACTGCAAAAATAAATTAAAAGTTATCCTTTATGGAATGTTCAGCCTGCAGAACATCACTTGAAAGAGTGCGTTTTCATATTGATATTTTGCATTACAATTTTTTTATTTGATCTGCAATTATGATATAATTTGTTAGATAAATAACAACTTTTTATAAGTTATAACTGGGACTAATATATTGACCGGATTTGAAACTCTATAACAAACCAGTTTGATCCAATCAAATCCTATTGACAGGCAAAATACCCATAATGCATTGCGATGAAGACGCCATATAGCCATTTTCGTAGATATAGATTTTCGTTTTCGTCGGTGTTTGAAAGAAAATATCTATCAATAGAACCATCTCATGCACCGATAAGTGTCACAAAAGTTTTTTAATGTCTAATGTTTACTTTACGAGTGTTTATCATCACCTTCCCAGTCGGAATACACGATTGTTTTACTCTAGGACTTCGTGACACGATATTTCGTGAGAAAAGTGATCGACCTAGGCAATGTTTTCGTGCATATTCTGAAGAAATTATTTGCTAAATCATGAAATAAATGTGAAATTCAAATAGAACGTAAAATTTTACATATCATAGAGTGCCTTGATGTATGATTTGTTGTGAGATTTAGTTGATTACATGCCTTGCAAGAAATTGTGTGATCGCCATTTCCTGACGAAGAGATCAACGGTGGCAATATATTTACGTACCTTTTGTGAAGAAATCATAAATAAATGTGAAATTGCAATGGAAAATATTTACTTTCATATCACAAAGTACTTTGAGGTAGGTTTTATTGTGATATTACAGGCTTCGTAACCAAATCGATATGTCACCATTCTGATGAGAAAATGTCGACAGTTTGAAATACCAGAGACATGTAATTATATGTCTCTGGAAATACCAAGAAAAAAACAATCAAAAATCAATTACAGAGAAAAATAATTCTTCATTTTTTAAAGTTGCTACCAATTCAGTTCTTTGATCATTGAAACTTTCTTTAAATTATTTTTATCAATTGCAAATGATTAGTAGTCAATCACTAATTCGATTAAAAGGTGTGATATTTTGATTAATTCTTACAGATCGTGTTCAAAATAAACATACATGTACATAATTGCATTCTTTGTTTTGAATATTTAATACCTTGAATTAAAGTTTAAGACAAAATAAACAATAACGCTTTATTTTTCATTTATAATAATTTTTCTGCAGATCTAGGACTAATATTAGTCCCAGGCAGAAATTACAAAATGTAAAAATTGTTAAATAAAATTATTTAAGATTTATATATAACGGGTATATATTAAAGGGCGTCAAGCCCTTCTATATGTAGAGGGGTTGTTTTTAATGATAGGACCTGATAGACTGATCAAGAAAATCTGCCTGGTTTTTCAGTTGTTTCGTATTCATGATGTATACTGCAACTTAATTTTGTCTTAGCAGATAGTTCAGAAGGTATGCAGTATAAAAATATTGATTAGATAAACAAGAGTTGTCAGAAGACAACATAGCTCGCCGGGGATTACAGTAACCGCAATGCACAATTAATTTGAAGGTTATACATTTGCGTGATAAATACTTTGAAAGCCATATAAGAAAGCCACATGTCAAACAGGAACTCTCTATCACTAAAAGACGAACTTCTATAAACAGGGTTCAATTTAAAAAAAAAAAAAAACTGCCCCAGGGTAATGTCAAGGTCAAAAAGTCTACAACTATGGTACTACCAGAAAGCTCTCACCATAACCCACCATTTTATTTATAAAATGCCCGTTCCAAGTCGGGAATATGACGGCTTGCCAAAAATGTTCTGTGTTGGATTGTATTTCCCTGATTTAGTCGAATGTTATACGGATTTTCCTTACTGGTCTCTTCCTTTGATCGTTTCGGACTTTTATTGTCACTTTCATTCACCATAGGGAAGTCATGAACAAAATATAAACACCCTATAACTAAACAAATAACTTCTAGAAGCAAGGTTGAAGTTTTTTAAAAAATTGTCCTAAGGACAAAGTCAAGGTCAAAATGTCTAAAAATATGGTGCCATCAGAAAGCTATCATCATAAGGAAGTCATCTGTTGAAATTGAACACCTTACCACTAAATTTCAACATTCTAGTAACACTGTTATATTTTTTTTTAAAATTGCCCTCAGGGCAAGGTCGAGGTCATAATGTCTACAAATATGGCACCATTAGAAAGCTCTCATCACAAGAAAGCCACATACTAAATATGAACACGCTACCACTAAACAACCAAATTCTATATGCAAGGTTTAAGTTTTTCAAAAATTGCCCTCAAGGAAAGGTCAAGGTAAAAATGTCTACAATTATGGTGCCATTAGAAAGCTCTCAACATGAAGAAGTCATATATCAAATATGAACACCCTACCACTAAAAGCCTACCTTCTAAAGGCAAGGTTAAAGTTTTTCAAAAATTGCCCTCAGGGTAAGGTCAAGGTCAAAATGTCTACAAATATGGTACCACTAATAAGCTCTTATCATAACGAAGTTACATACCAAATATGAACACCCTACCACTAAAAGCCTACCTTCTAGAGACAAGGTTAAAGTTTTTCAAAAATTGCCTTAAGGGAAAGGTCAAGGTCAAAATGTCTACAAATATGGTACCAATTGAATGCTCTCATTACTAGGAAGTCACATACCAAATATGAACACCCTACCACTAAAAGCCTGCCTTCTAGAGGCAATGTTAAAGTTTTTCAAAAAATGCCCTCAGGGAAAGGTCAAGGTCAAAATGTCTACAAATATGGTACCACTAGAATGCTTTCATTATAAGGTAGTCACATACCAAATATGAACACCCTACCACTAAAAGCCTACCTTCTAGAGGCACGGTTAAAGTTTTTCAAAAATTGCCCTCAGGGAAAGGTCAAGGTCAAAATGTCTACAAATATGGTACCACTAGAATGCTCTCATCATAAGGAAGTCACATACCAAAGATGAACACCCTACCACTAAAAGCCTGCCTTAAAAAGGCAAGGTTAAAGTTTTTTAAAAATTGCCCTAAGGGCAAGATCAAGGTCAAAATGTCTACAAAAATGGAACCGAAAGAAAGCTCTCATTGCAAGGAAGCCACATACTAAATATCAACATCCCACCTCTTAAGGTCTCCATTTCACGAGCAAGGTTAAAGTTTTTGCTGACGATGCCGACTACGCCGACGCCGGGGTATGACAATAGCTCTCCGGACATTCGTCCCGGCGACCTAAAAAGCGATATTTTTCACTGTAAAACTTTTTGAATACAACCTACTGTATTGATAT
>MJUU01055268.1:135975-161747 GCA_002080025.1 Modiolus philippinarum | reverse complement strand
TACCTTCTAGAGGCAAGGTTAAAGTTTTTCAAAAATTGCCCTCAGGGTAAGGTCAAGGTCAAAATGTCTACAAATATGGTACCACTAAAAAGCTCTTATCATAAGGAAGTCACATACCAAATATGAACACCCTACCACTAAAAGCCTACCTTCTAGAGGCAAGGTTAAAGTTTTCCAAAAATTGCCTCGGGAAAGGTCAAGGTCAAAATGTCTACAAATATATGGTACCACTACAAAGCTCTCATCATAAGGGAGTCACATACCAAATACGAACACCCTACCACTAAAAGCCTACCTTCTACAGGCAAGGTTAAAGTTTTTCAAAAATTGCCCTCAGGGAAAGGTCACGGTCAAAATGTCTACAAATATGGTACCACTAGAATGCCCTCATCATAAGGAAGTCACATACCAAATATGAACACCCTATTACTTAAAGCCTGCCTTCTAGAGGCAAGGTTAAAGTTTTTTAAAAATTGACCTAAGGGCAAGGTCAAGGTCAGAATGTCTACAAATATGGTACCAAAAAAAAGCTCTTGCTGCAAGGAAGCCACATACTAAATATCAACATCCCATCTCTTAAGGTCTCCATTTCACAAGCAAGGTTAAAGTTTTTGCAAACGACGCCGACGACGCCGAAGCCGACGCCTGGGGTTTGACAATATAGCTCTCCGGACATTTGTCCCGGCGAGCTAAAAACATATAGTAGAAATACAAAATCTCTAATTTTACTGGTAAAATATCTAATTTAATTAAGAGGAAAGGAAAATCTCCAATTCAACTTAAACATCTCTAATTTAACAGGAACATCTCTAATTCAGCAGGACCACCATAATTCTACTGTAAATCTATTATAATCAGTAAAATATCTAATTTCTAGAAATTAAGTCACTGACTTTATACATGTAGACTGATTCTTCAATTTAACAGGTTCAATATCTTATTTTTCAGAAGATATCTAATTTAAAAAAATATCTAATTACATGAGATTTTCCTATAAAATAAATAGATATTTTTACAAGTAAAATTAGAGATTCAGTAGTGTAATTCCTGTTTATTCCATGGTATTTAATGACCTGCTACATGTACTGAGTGGTATTATGACTTGCCACCATGACAAGTAATGGAACTGTGGAAAGGATTAAATTGCCATGATATAATCCTAGAAAATACTAAATCTACTCTGTTAGGTCTAGATCTGTATATTTAGCATGTTTGGTTTTTTGCAAAAAAAATCTTTTAATTTTTGGATCCACCTGTTCCAACCTGCTTGAAATACTTAATTAAAAAATGCCTTTTATATTACCTATGCCGAAAGGTGGGAGGGGGTTTTAACGGAATTCCAGAAGAAGCAATTGGAATTTGTCAATTTTTATCTTATTTTTGGCTTTATATTCTTATATTTTATGCTTGGGCCATTTTGTAAAAAAAAATTCATAAAGGTGCCACAGAAAATAAATATTCTTATCATACCCGTCATGAAAATAAATAATTTAATTTTGATTTGAAAAATAAAATTTTCTTGCAAATGCTAATTAATAATTTGATGTGACATTTGGAGAAAATAAATAATTTGTTCCAAGATTTTCAGGAAAATAAATAATTTTTCTAGACAAAATCACCCAAGCCTTCCCCTGAAAATAAAATGGTCGTTCCCTATTTGAAATAAATAAAACACTGATTACCTTATATTACCTATAATGTGAAATGACCCATCTTTCCCTGTGAATATGTTTACTTGTAAATCACATACTAATTTCACATTGTTGCTACCAAGCTGTCATTTATGTCAAATATAATCAGCACTGTCGGTAAAACGTTTTTCATTGGTCATATTACAAATCATATATAGCACCGCCTTATTCATTAAAATATTTATTGCACTCAAACGCTAACGCGTTTTTGTGCAATAAATATTTTAATTTGTAAAAAGCTGTGCTATATATTATATTATGTGTTAAAATCTATCTTCAAGTTTAAAAACTAAAAAATTTATTTATTTTAAAATTTAAAATTAGTTAATGTTTGAAAGATAGTACACCAATATTATTATTTTTTGTTATTTATCTTAACGATATAATATAACATTTTCAGTACGAATATAACTTTCATATGATATTAATGAAGATCATATTTTAATTTCACTGTAACAGCTGGTAATATGATATGAAACATGAGACATGGTAGATTTAGTTATACCTCATTTTGGGAATTAACTGTGCACCAAAGGGCTTATTTACAGGAGTCAGTTAGTATTAATATATCTTATATTTAGAACTTATCAAATTAATTATAAAAACAAGATGTGTTTGTGAAACACTACATATGCCCCCAGATTCCACAGTAAAATATATGAAAATACCTAATTTCACCCCTTCTTGACCCCTATGACCTTGACCTAATTTTTTTTGCATATTTATGTTCCTCTAGACAAAACCTATACACTTGCCAAGTATTTAAAGTCTATCTTACATAGTTCAAAAGTTGTTTATTACCATGAAAACACCCAATTTATCCCCTTTATTCTGAAACAGATGAAGCCCCTTTGGGCCTCTTGTTTATTGAAACGGTTTTAATTGTTAAAAGTATCTGTTTAAACATGCTATAAGAATCTTACAGAAATATACTGCATCAAGATCCGACAAAAAATTGAAAAATTCATTTTTTTCCATTTGTCCCCCTTTGGGCCTCTTGTTTCTCGAAAACGGTAAATGCTACCTCAAATCTGTCAACATATTTCAGTTGCGCAATTTTATTAGTAATAACATAAAACAAACCCCGTCTCAATATGATAAATAATAAGGATTCTACAGTCAAATATGTGAAAACAGCCAAATTTACCCCTTTTGAACCTCTGTGACCTTGACCTTTGACCTGACCTAATTTTTTTTTTGCATATTTATGTTCCTCTTGACTAGACCTATACACTTGCCAAGTATCAAAAGTCTACCTTATATAGTTCAAAAGTTATAGCCAAGGTTAAAGTTTCGGACACACAGACAAACAGACAGGACAAAAACACTATGCCCCAGATCCTCGATCTGGGGGCATAAAAATGTAAAATTTAAAATAGCACTTAATGCTTTATTTATCATATATAATTATTAAGAACTCTTATGAACTTTAATGATAAAAACTAAAATAAGTCTAGAAGAAGGTTTTTCACGATGTTAATTATCAACCAGTGTATGGCAAAGCACTTGATATAAATAGCATCAGCATTAATGCCAGTTTGCGTCTAGAACTGATTTCTTAAAATTCTAAATCAAAGGAACGTTTCAAAACTGCAGATGATTAAATTTTTTTAGCATAAAGAAAGGTTTAAAGAATTGAGAAAAGAGGATTTTCATAGCAGAACTTCATAACATATATCTTTTAGCATGTTCAGAATATCCATTACGTATAGGAGCTGGCATTTATTCCTACCAAAACAATTTTGGAATAAACTAATTAACGAAATCTGTAAGTTCTGGAAGCTGGTTTCCAAAAGTAGCTGCAGTAGCCGAAAAATACAACTTGCAAAGTCTTTATGATCTTATTTATAAACTATCCACCATCAAAACAATTTTGGAATAAACTAATTAACTGTCCTATAGAGCAATATTATTTCTCTATGTTTGCAACGGATATAAAGGAAAAAACTATGTTAAAGTATCTACATTTTACTCAAGCAAGAGGACCTCATAATATATGGGAAAGTTGCGAAACTGACGTAAGAGCTATATCAAGGGCCTGCATTAAATTAGTGACTGGTACAATATTGTTACAAGAAAAGAAATCAAAATTTTCAAAAGGAACTGTCTTTCCAGTTTGCCTTCTATGTAATATTGAAATACATGTAGAAGATATACATCATTTTATTCTCAGATGTCAACGTCTTGATATAACTCAAAATATATTTAAATCTGCATTAGTACAATACGTGTCTAGCAGAAATCTAGATCAGTCCATCATAAATGAGTTGATATATTTTGAAGAAAACTTGTTGAAACTTATTCTTGACTGTACAGTTTTCCATTGCTTCAGTAAACAAGAAGAGAAACGAATTGAAACATTATCTACAGGAATGTGTTATAGGCTTTACCAAGAGCGTTCTGCATATTTAAATACAAACTGAGTATTTAATTGAGTAATATACATATGGAATATAGGACATTTTGTTTTTGATACGGACATTATCATGGCCAGTATCAAGTGAGCCCGCTAGGGCGAGCTTGAAGCGTTACGCCGTGATAAAGTCCGTATCAAAAACAAAATTTCCTGTATTTATTTTCTCGGTTATTCACAAAATGATATACAGAACTCTTAAACAGATTGAAATAAACTGCAATTTCTATTTAAGGTGTCTCAATGGTATTATTCCGCCATCTTTGTCTAATACATTGTAATTGTTCATTTAGGTTTCATTCATTAAGAAATTTAACAAAATAGTTATTTAAAATCAAAAGAAAGTTCAAATGTATTTAAAATTTATATTCCTAATCATTTTATAACATTTACGTTACAAAATCGTGACCTAAAATACATGAGCTTTAAATCTGTTGCTGGATTTACAGAACACAGAAATTATTCAAGGGAGATAATTTGATAAAATATTTTAACAAAGATATCACTAGAGAAATTAACATTTTGTAATTTTTCTCTCTTATTTCAACAGTGACCCCTAGTTTTTGTTTTTTATCTGTAAACTACATAATGATAATTAAACATACGCAAAGTATGAAAAAAATCTATCATATGATCATTTTCCCTATCATTTCTATGTAAAATCTTGAAAATTTCAATTTCAGATTTTGCGCTTAAATGCATTAAAGGTATCATACCACCATTGATTTTTCCCGATTTGTTTTAGTTAAATTGGTCATTTTCTGAGAACCATAGCACATTTACTGTCGTTTCAAATAAGGCGAAACTTCTTAACTAATTAAATAGATATATTATGAGCCTCCAAAAAAATTTTGAGGACAACTTTCATTTAATATAAGAAAATGCCCTCCACCGGAAATATACTACTATCAAAAATCAACTTCCACCTTCACTGCCAACCCATGAAATGGTCATGTCATTGTTTTCACCAAAAAAAATTTATTACAACTGATAGGAATACAATAAAGATTTTTTTGGGTACCTAAGATGTTCAGTTTTCAAACAGTATGCAGGTTGATTACATTGGATACAGAACTATTTCAATCATCCCATAGAAATATCCATACTCCATTGATAAGTACTATTCTAACATACAACCTTTGGCTGACGAATTTCCTTTTGGTGGTATGATACCTAAAGGGCCTCTTTTTTCTAATAAAATTAGCTTATATCATATATATATTTTCTTCTATGTTTTTCCAGTAATTATGCAAAGTTTGATTAAGATCTGGTGAACACTTTTAGAGACATTCACAAAATAATAAGACTCTATATCACAGTATCACAATCTAAAAATGAGACTTTTGTGATATGAGCCTATTTTCAATGACTGAATGAATAACATTTCAACAAGTGTCCTAAATGCAACTTCTTTGTGGTCAAAAAGCATGGCTAAACTATATATGTGGCTTTCTTTTAGATGTAAGACCTATCTTGTAAATAACTGGGTGTCATGGCCCCCTCCCCCCCACCCCTTCCACCTCCATATATCATTATTCTCCAAGTAATGTGTTTTTATAAGCTAAACCTGCACTGATATCAGTTTGATTTAATATTTAGAATCAAACTATTTGATAAGTTTGCAGATATGAAGCATGAGGTCCATCAAATTGTTAAAAGCTAGTCAAATTGTATATTTTGAAGTTTGGCCATATTTGAAATATTCGGCCGGTCAGATATAATTTTCCTAAATTCTAGAAAATTCTCAAAAAATGCTGATATTATTCATTGTCCAACAATGACGGATAAAAAAATGTGACACAAAGGTGGTTAAATGCAACAGAGAGGGTCAGTATATTTACATAAATGCTATTTTAGGCCACTCATTTCAAAAATTCTTTTAATCATTCAGAAATACATGTACAGTTGTTGTATCCTTATTCAACAACCTAAAATAGCCTATATTTCCCACTAGAGTAGATTTCTAGTGCTCTTTTTTGCTGATGAATTACATGCACTATATATCCTTGGATTATATGCCATATTATAAGAAATTCTGTCAAAAATACTTTGATAGTTTGAAAATTAGTATCACTACATCCCGCGGCTAATACAGTCAAAACTGAACATTATGAAAATGCTAAATTAAGGTCTGAAATTTCAATTACTTGAATTTGTAAGCTATTTATTGCTTAAACACAGTGTATACTGTATTTTGCACTGACTAGAATGGAAAATAAAATTTACAGTCATTCTGGAATGGATATATCAGGTTTGTCCTTTTTTTCTGAAAAAAATCCATTGCACCAATGTTTCAGCTCCAGTGTGATAATAAAAGCTTTTAAGGTCAAATTTGGTTAAAAAATGTGAATTTGGACCTAACTTGATGGTTTGTACCAAAATAAACAAGACAGAGGCAAATTCTAATTTTTGTGATTTTTCACTTAAAGGTATCATACCACCATTGATTTTTCCCTATTTGTCTTTGTTCAATTGGTCATTTTCTGAAAACCATAGCACATTTACTGTCATTTCAAATAAAGCGAAACTTCTTACCTAATTAAATAGACATATTATGAGCCTCCAAAAAAATTTTGAGGACAACTTTCATTTAATATAAGAAAATGCCCTCCACCGGAAATATACTACTATCAAAAATCAACTTCCACCTTCACTGCCAACCCATGAAATGGTCATGTCATTGTTTTCACCAAAAAAAAATTTATTACAACTGATAGGAATACAATAAAGATTTTTTTGGGTACCTAAGATGTTCAGAAATATCCATAGAAATATCCATACTCCATTGATAAGTACTATTTTAACATACAACCTTTGGCGGACGAATTTCCTTTTGGTGGTATGATACCTAAATGCACGGTGACCCCCAAATTTTATTTTACATTTTGAACAATAATACTATTATGTTTTTAGACAGAAAATTTTACAAAATTTTATAATAGGATATTTATACCCTACAGACACCTTAAGCAACGTTAATCTATTGATTATTGCAATAATTTAAATGCATTCTTCATTCAACGTCTTAAGCGTATGAACACGAAAAATAAAACAAAACACGACGTCAGCTTAGCAACCCGCACGTGACGCCTTCACAGTGACCCAATAATTTCGTGATAATGTCCAGTTTGGTGATACTGGGATTATCAGTCCCTGTAGCATACCTGCCAACTTTCACGATTTTGGCGTGATCTACACGATTTTAACCTTCTGTCACGATGTCACGATCGTGAAACAAAAATTTGGCATAAAACACGATTTTGAAGAAATTCACACGAAAAAATGATTGTTTACACGATTTTGACCGTTGAAAGGGAGATAATCCAAATTCTCGAAAGGGAGTTAACCAGATTCTCGATATTAGCCAATCAGAATCGGTTTTACATCAATCACGCTCTATTCGCGTGAAAAACAGCTGATTGGAGCCGGCGTGTAAACAATCGTAAACGTGACAAGTTTGGTGGATTTTTTTTGTTGATTTTAAGGCTTCGGCGACGTAAATAAAGTTATGTAAATGGATGGACCACCGGCAATCATAGTGAACAGTTCTCGAGTTATGAATCAATGTTCACAATCCCTGATACAACGAGCTGCAAGCACCACACTTGACAGTTCCGTGAATGGCTGTGCGAGTGACTATGTCGTTGCAAGTTCCCCGTTCTGCAGAGTTTGCATAGTTGAACTGAGTAGCCTTAACGACGTTAACAAACATATTGGAACTGTAATGCACGAAAGGTCACTCAAAATTCCAGAACACCACACTTGTGATTGAATCAGAAAAGGCAAAAAAAATTTTAAAAATATGTAATGCTTGCTTTATTTATAGAAGATTGGAATAAAAGGAGAAATGCAGTAAATGTACATCAGGCAATAATAAAGGAGAGAGAGCGTGGTTGCATTAACAAGCTTACAATCTTTAATTTTCCTGAAAACAGTCAACTGTAAAACAATGATTAACAGGAAGCACTGCTCTTTCTTTCCCTTTAACAGTTAAAACTAAGTTAAAATTTAACAGAACATAAAACTCCAAATGGTCCGAAAACTGTTCACAACTGATTTATTTGACCAAAAGTATTGAAGAACCAGCAGAAATCCCCAAAACACAATAAAATAGGAATGTCTTGCCTCCCTCAATAAAAAGTTAAGTCTTCTATAACACCTAGATGTTTGTGTTTGATAAAAAAGAGCAGCAAGTATAAGACAAAAAAAAACTTTGCACAAAACGCCGCGAAATCTCACACGACTCAAAAGGAAGGTCGCGCATAAACACCCCCATGGAGATTTTCAAAAGTTGGCAGGTATGCTGTAGATCAAAGGAAATTCATTCAAATTACCGATAAATACTGCTGATGAGAATAATGAAGATATGGTATAGGGAATCTGGTGATTAAGTATATTTAGAACAGTATACATAGTAAATGAACTTTTATGGGGGTCGTACAGGGGTGTACCGTGCACGGCGTACGAGAAATAAAATGTCACAACACGAGGCACGAAAAATTAAAAATTGGCTTGCACGATGCTTTTTTTCGGTTTTGCACGAAACACGGCAACACGTGAAATAAAAAACGGCAAACACGCAGCACGAAAATAACCCTGTGCCACCCTCTTTTATGGTGGTGCTTTTATCCATTTTATAAGGGTCCTGTAAATAACATGTTGCACAGATATGTGCGATAGTTACCCACAATGAAAGTGACAAGTTTTATAGATTTTAATGCATCCAAGTGGAAACGGTACCTCTATAGAAGGAGGAAAGATATGGTATAGGTAATCAGGTAATCAGTGCAACCTTTTTGTTACTCAAATTCAAAATCAAAGTTAAACCATGGCTCTATGGTAACATAAATTAAAGCATTTTGTGATAAACTCGTTTGTGCATAATTATTCAGATATGAGTTGGGTTTGTTTTATGCAAGGGGATAAATTTAAATATTGTGATCGATTTCATTCGAGACGTCTGCATTGGTGTGACGTTTCCCTTCATTGCTTACCTATATTTACAGTTTTCTAATTGGAATAATAATCTTCTGACCTCACTTCACAGTAAATAAATATTTCAAATGCAACACTAATTTAAATAAATGTGAAAAACTTTAGATCCACTCTTTCGATCGGCCAAGTCACTTAACCGGAAGCGATGTAAGGGAAATAACTCTGTCTTAAAACCGTAAATGACCTAAGGGACCGACCATTTAACCTGAAGGGGGGGTTATGGTTTTTTTTTCTGGACAGAAAATTTTTTTCGCGCTTCGCGCGAAACAAGTTATTTATTTTTTGCACTCGTATTATCAAAATATTTTTTTTCAAAATTAACATTATTTTTTTAGGCAGAAAACATCATTCAGAAAATTTTTTTTCATCATTTTGGCAGCCAAAATATTTTTTTCACATAAAATCAGATCCAAAATATTTTTTTAGAAAAAAACCATAGCCCCCCCCCCCTTCAAGTTAAATGGTCGGTCCCTAATAAATTTGTTGGCACGTTATAACATTATTTGAATAGTTTCTGGGCGTCCGGATGTCCGGGCGTCAACTTTTGGTTTCTGCAAGATAACTCAAAAAGTTTACATCCAGTTGTCAAAATGAAACTTGGCTATGTTGTTGGATACCAGAAGGGAAGAAACGTGTTGATTTTAGGGAAATTAGGTCAAATGGGCTGAAAATAGATTGCAAATTTCAGAAAAGTTTGGTTTCCGGATGATAACTGAAAAAGATTACATCTAACTGAAATGAAACCTAAATATATTGTTAGATACCAGGGGGTAAGAACCCTGTTAATTTTGGAGCATGTAGGTCAAAGGTCAAGGCCAAACTGACCGAAAATAGATTGGAAATTTGACTTTTTATCAGCTTCCGCACAATATCCCCAGAACGACATGTCACATCAAAATGACTGCACTTGACACAGACGACTAATGACGAGAGAAGGAACCCTGTTGATTTTGAGGTTAATTTTTATGTGACAAAGGTCAAGGACACAACTTCTAACAATTAAACAAAAACCCGACATTTTATCCGTTTCCACACAATATTTCCAGAAGCACATGTCACATCTTAATTAAACTTGGCGCATACATGACTAATGATGAGAGGACATAAGAGGAGGAACCTTACTGATTGTTAGGTTTATAAGACAAAGGTCAAGGTCACAACTTCTTAAAATAGAACATAAATTTGACATATTTTTTTGCTGTATGCTCAATATCTCAACGACCACATATCGCATCTGAATGACACTTGGTACAGACATGACTAATGATGAGAGGAGGAACCTTATTTGTACAAATATTTGCATATAAGATAATGTACTTTTTGAAAATAACAAATATTTGAAACTCAGTTTCGCACCTCAAAGGTGTGTACTGCTCAATACTTGAAAAATAAATAGAATCGTGTAAAGGATAATATTTCAGAGAATAAGACTGGGTTGCCGCAGGGACTATACAAACTTACTGTAATGTATAGTCCATGGTTGTTGATATCATTTTTTTTTAATTCAGCAAATTTGATAAATAGCTAATACCGACATTACCTTAAATTTAGAAACACCATTTGGGGAACTGACCTGCTCTGAAAATTTTGTATAAAATGCACATATTTATAAAATGTTTTGGTCCGTTGGAAACTTTTAACGCTGTGAAATGGATAAGACTAAAGGAGTCCGAAAATCTTGCAGAAATACTAAAACATGACAAGTGAAAGTTGTCTATTCACCTCGCTCTGCTTGGTGGTTGTTATATTATTTTCAGGATTTCATCCAGCGCCGTAGACCACTCAGTCGACCACCTGGACTATATAAGATATAGATTTCGGTAACCGGGTGATACATACTCTTAGACTGTTTAATCTGGGGTTGTAACAAAGTACACGAAGTTATAAGGAGTTCAGTGCAGATCAGTTGCAATACGATACTAACAGCAACCTCGGTGTTATGTTATTCAGCCCGCCTTTTCTTATCTTAGAACCCTTGTATACATACTTTATACGTTTGAGACGTTACCCGTAATATTTCGTCAATTTTGAGATTTCCCGCCATTTCTCTCCATTTTGAACCGGATGTGCGGATACGAGAGGTGTCACCCCTGAACTGGCCAATGAGGAATTTTATACACGCACAATCCACATTGAAACCATTGTCTTAATTCTATCCCATCCGCGCCCAATTTATAGACAGGGTGTACTATAGCTCAAAATCATTCTGTCCATTTGAAGGACAAGTCACCATGATCTCATGAGAAACGAGTGCAAAACAGTTCGTTGAGAAGACCAAGTGTATCGTCATCTGAAGTGCTACCTAGCGGATGAGACTGCAAATATTCTTGTTTTACTATGCTCTTTATTTTTCTTAGATATGGTGTACTTGTACATGAGATTATATCTCATGTGTACATTTTTTAATTACTATTATCTAAATTTATGTAAATTCTAAAACCGAAGGACTAACTCCCTCCATCGTAGTTTTGTCCATAGCTATATTTAATATTACTGATTATTCGGTTTTCGCTTGGTTTGATCTATTTTAAACATTTTTTTTTAAATTATGGATTTCCTTTGTTTGGATTCTAGTGCTGCTGATGAGGAATAAATTTCCGAAATGGCCATACAGGTCATTAAAATTATTACAGTTGAACTGAACATATGTGTTATGGTCTCATTTACTCCATATCCTTTCGTAAAATATTTGTGACGAGTGTGAGGAAGACTCTGCCAGGAAGGATGCTCGAGATAGTCACCAGAAGGAAGGGCAGAAGTCCTAGCTACAATTGCAGGTTTGTATGTGTGACGATTTTTTTACCAGAGTTGATTACAGAATATGACATGAAGCCATCGAGAGCTTTACCTGGAATGCGAAGTTTGACCCGTCAAGCTGGCACGTCACCGTGCCCTGCATGAGTGATCAGATGCTGTGTAGAGACCAGCTATGAAGAGACAAGGTGTACCAGAACATGGAACTGTGGTAAAGCATACAAAGGACCGAGTCATCTTTAGCCACTGAGAGTCCTGTTGAATCAGTTAAACCCGGAGAGGCGAACAGAAATCGTGTCAAAGACCGGTATAACTTCACACTGAACCATTTGTCAGATGTAACAATTGAGATGGTGTGGTACCTGTCCTGCCAGCGGACACAGCTAGAAGGATAAATCCGCTTTCTGTTTTTATCCTGAGACATGTAATGACCACAGCGCCAGAAAAACGCCAGGTCTTTAGAGACGCCGCATCTCATCAGAATAGCAGAAGTTCATCCAGATGCTGAGCAGATACGATGTCCTGGAGTATGTGATGCAATAGCACCCAGATACTGAAATGAGTACCTAGGTAGTCCGTCTACGGACATTCTATCAATAGGTTGATCCAGCATCATATTGGCACCAAAGTAGTTTGGCCAGACTTCTTCCCGAAGAACTAAGTTTAATATGTATGATTTGATGGTCCAACGGACCGTTTGAGGATGGGTTAACTTTTGTAGATATTTGCCCATACACAAAAGAGCTGCAGTAACGGATGTCTAGACTCCAACCAAGACTTACCTAAGAGAGTACCCCAGAAAAACAAATGGTTGCTACAGAGTTCCAGGATTAATGTTTGGTGTTTAAGCAAGTGTTCAAGGTCAAGATGCCCGTGTACGACCTCCAGAAGACAGACGGGTGAGATGTTGGAACTAGATTGGTACAATGGTCACCCTACAGCTATGAGATCACAGTGAACCTGAACCTACACGAGCAGCTACATCAGCGATATGGAGAAGTACAGACACAATTACCTGTGTTTGAAATGTGACCGTTTATGTTAACAGTGAACGGATATGCTGAGAAAAAGTCTCAACAAATACATGGTAAAACCAAGTAATGAAACAGAGCTTTTATTGTTGTTATTCATCTAGAAGTCACCATAAGCCCTAATTGGACATCTACACCGTCATGGGAAGACCTGATCTGGAGATGTCATCTAATAATTTCCTGGAGGGATGTACAGTGACGTGAAAAAAGTATTGCAACAAGTGAAATTTTCCTAACGGTCTAAGCTTAAAAAATTCTATAGAATTCATATCTGGACCGATTGTCATAAAATTTGTATTGATAAAAAGAACTTGAAATGTAGTTTCTTACAGTAATTTAGAAATAATCTTAGGAATAGTGTTCTTTTTTTAAAATAATTCAATCAGGATTTAATTTTTAACGTGCCATTTTACCAAAGATATATAGTAAATTTTGACATCAAAATTTTCTGTTTGTGTTTAAATCGTGACAATTTGAAAACGACAGTTCATAAAAAATCCCAAAATTGTTGTGAGAAACTACATGTCAAGTCCTTTATTAATACAAACTTTATGAAATAACTAAATACCGAAGTTACTGTGAATTCATTTCTGCATATGCGCATTTCGACAACCTATGTCTCTTCAGTGCAGATAAAATCCAAACATTTGGAAGACCATAAACTCAAAGGTATTTAAAAACTGATAGAGAGCAAATAACCAATGTGATCTAAATGTAAAACCAAAATCAGCTAAGGACAGAGCTTTGCATGAGGGAGATACTCCTTAGTTTTCAACAAAATCTACAAAAATTTAGAAAGTAGAATCGGCTTTCGGGTCAGCACCGAAGTACTGACAGAAATGAATTTATGGTCTTCTAATGTTTAGATTTTATCTGCACCGAAGAGACATAAGTTGTCGAAATGCGCAAGTAGCTATTTCTTCCGTAAAAAGCGACAACAAACATCTGGAGGCCTATACTGTGCGAGTAACGTCGTCGCCATTTGAGTGTACCTTATACTGTGACGTCAGGTGTTTTATGACGTTTTGTCATGGTTACGATTATTGTATCACAAAAAATGAACACTTTTGGTTGGTCATTTACCCATGTGAAAAGCTGGAGAAGCGGATCCAAACAAGAAAATTGTAAAAGAAAACTCATCCTGCTGAAAGACGGTGACCAACAATGAGTGCCATACTGATGTGTTGCTTTGCCAGGACAACAAAGTGAGTTGAAATCGTTCAGACCCATCCTTCCGGAGATGCAGTAAGCTGGACGAGACGACCTTTGAGTTGAGATTAGTAAGAAGACGATCCATTTAGACCTTCCACTGTAGATTGGATTTTTTTATGTAACAGTATGGAAAGATGAGAAAATTGGAATTCTATTACGACTTTCTGGATGTGTTTGTGGACCGAAGGGACTTTTCAGTACTGTTCAAAGGATACAGACAGTGTGTAGACTTTGTAAGAGGAGATCATAAGTAGTAGGAAAATGACAATTCTGCCGCACTCATGCAGAATCCTGCATGAAAATCCCTACCTCTAGGGCCAAATGCAAACGGACGGCATTCCTATTGATCATAGGGTAAATACAAGAATGGCATATGTATTCAGTGATAGACAAGTCGTCCCACAGGAAAGGGGGGATCAGGACACCTTAAAGAGGGGTGTGCCTACGTCCAAGATTGATATTAATAAAGATATGGCATCCGAAAGAAATAGGATGGATCGGTTCCAGGATTTCTTTCTGGAAGATGAAGAAGATTAGGAAGATAGCACCCCCACCCCCAAAAGCAGCATCAGTGCTGCAATGCCCCCAACCTGGTGCGGATGGATGAGCACACCCAGCAGTGTCAAAATTGTGGGGCGGAGCAAGTCCAGCAAATTGAGCAATCAGGGGAGCAGAAGACCACCTGCGGCTACCCACTCAAGAGGAAGAAGGGGCAGTTCTGCAAGAGCAAGCCCAGGAAGGATGGTCTCTGCTGCAGGCAACCACGCGAGACGGAAGAAGAGGAGACCATCCCCGTCGAGGGTAAGATGGTGGTTGAAGAGACCATGAAGACCTTCCGTCAAATAGCTAAGGATGAGGGACTGAGGGGGGTCAGCAGGAAAAGTAAGGAGGCCTTGGTGAAGCTCATCGAGGAGAAAACCGCCCGTAAATTTAGCAAGAAGCAGCTGAAAGCACTCGCCAAGAATCGCGGCCTCACCAAGTACTCCCGGCCCGGCTCAAGAGAGAGGATCTGGTTCAGTTTGTCGAAGAAGATATCAGAAATGCCCCAGTCGAGGATGAGATCAAGGTCACCGATAGGCGGCAAGCGCTGAATTGCGTATTTGGCACGGTCATCATCGAACCCGCGAAGCCGCACGACGTAGCTACGTTTCTCAAGCTAAGTCAAAGCACGATCTCCACCACCATCTCAGATGCTCTCATCAAGAAGAAGGGATTGAAGGTCCACTTAATTCTCCTAGTGGAGCTAGTGAAGACCAATCCCGCGACCGGAGAAAATACCTACACCACCCCTACTTCTGATCAGCTCTTGCTACCCTCACCCAATCATCCGACCTCGAATTGGAGATTGCCCTCATGATGGAGAAGGCCAAGGAAAATATGGCTAAATATATGCGTGAAGGAAGCGAATGGACATTCGGGCACGTCGAGAAGCTAGAAATACACCTCAACCAATTCAAGCCACTCAAGGGGGGCTCCTTCATACCAACCCCATCGGCTCTCGCGAAAAAGAAGGCGATCATCAATGTGAAAAATGAAGATGATCGCTGCTTCCAGTGGGCGGTGCTGGCATGAGGAAGTCGACCAGAAATCCACCAACCGCGTAGGTCAGTACAAGAAATGGGAAGATGTGCTAAAATTCGAAGGCATCGACTTTCCAGTCTCGCTCAAGGCAATCGATAAGTTCGAGAGGCAGAATCCCACCATCAACGTCAACGTCTATGGCTTCGATGGCATAAAGAAGGGTGAAGATGAGGAAGAGGATCTTCAGATCTACCCCATCAAGATATCCAAGAATACGGGCTCCACCCACGTAGATCTCCTCTTCCTGACTCGCGAAGGCAAGCAACATTACTGCTGGATCAAGAGTCTCTCTCGACTTCTGAGCTCCCAGGTCACGAATCATGATGGGAAAGCTTAATTTTGCCGTAGGTGCTTGCACCATTATACCAGGCAGGATTTCTTGGAAGAGCATATGGAATATTGCAGCCAGAAGGATGCGATCAGGATCGAGATGCCGGAAGAAGGGACCGCCATAGCCTTCCATAACCACAAAAAGAGGATGAGAGCTCCATTCGTCATGTATGCGGACTTTGAGTGCGTCACGGAGAAGCTCAGCACCTGCAGCCAGATCCATCCCACTCCTACACGAAGGCCTACCAGCTTCAGCGCCCCTCGGGATTCTGCTATTACGTGAAATATGCTCACGGGGACTACAAAGATCCGGTCGTCTACTGCGGGGAGGATGCGGCCAAGAAATTCGTGGAGTGCATCGAAGAGGAAGTGCGGGCAATCGGTAAGATATACAAGAGAATAAGCCCATGGTGATGACCGACGGGGACAAGGAGAGCTTCGAAGAAAGCACGGACTGCCACATTTGCGGGGATGAATTGGGAGGGATAAGGTTCGAGACCATGACCATCTTACCGGGAAATATCGCGGCGTAGCACACAACCAGTGCAATCTGGATTTCCAGCTCCCGAAGCACGTCCCCATATTCTTTCACAACTTGAGCGGGTTTGATTCCCACATCTTCGTCAAGGAGCTTGGATTCACTGAAGGTAAAATCGACTGCATTCCCAATACCGATGAAAAATATATCAGCTTTTCCAAGAAGGTGGGAGATCTGGAAATGAGATTCGCCGATTCGATGCGCTTCACGATCAGCTCGCTCGATAAGCTAGCCAAGAACCTCACCCCGACCAATTCAAGACCGTGAAAGCAAGATTTGGTGATCGCCACGAGCCGACGATCAGTTAGGAGATATTTCCCTACGATTATAATGATGGGGCGGTCAAGCTGGAGGAGACTCAGCTCCCACCCAAGGAAGCCTTCTACCGCACTCTTTACGCGGAGGGCATCACCGACGAAGACTACGCGCACGCCCAGAGAGTCTGGGAGACCTTCGAGTGCAAGACCCTACGCGACTACCACGATCTCTACCTAGAAACCGACGTCTTACTGCTCGCCGACATCTTCGAGAATTTCAGGGATATCTGCCAGACTCATTATGGGCTTGATCCTGCCAACTACTACACATCGCCCGGATTGTCCTATGACGCCGCCCTCAAAACCACTGGGCAAAGATTGGAGCTTCTCACCGATCCGGACATGCTGCTAATGTCCAGCCTCTCCCCACGGGAGATTTCAAATGGATCGAGCCAGAGAAGATCGATGAGATCTTGGAATATCCCGACGACCATGAATATGGCGCCATGGTAGAATGCGATTTCGAATATCCACAGGATCTTCACGACGCCCACAACGACTACCCTCTCCCGCCCGAGACTTTGGAGATCGACAAAGTCCCCAAGCTCGTGCCTCATCTAGGCAAGCGTGAGAAATATACCCTCCACTATCGAAATCTCAAGATGTATCGGGAGAGGGGGATGAAGGCCATCGGATCATCAGGTTCAGGCAATCCCCATGGCTCAAGAAATATATCAACCTAAATACCGCTCTCCGCGCCAAGGCCAAGACCGACTCTGAGAAGGATTTCTTCAAGCTCATGAATAATTCGGTCTTCGGCAAGACCATCGAGAATATCCGGAAGCATGTAGACGTCAGACTGGTCACCACCGAAAAGCAGGCCCTGAAACTCGTGGCCAAGCCCAACTTCGAACGTCGGGTGGTCTTCACCGAGAATCTAGCAGCCGTCCACATGAAGAAGACCAAGCTGAAATTCGATAAGTCGGTCTACCTGGGAGCCTGCATCTTGGATATTTCAAAGCTCCTCATGTACGATTTCCACTATGGATTCATGAGGAAGATGTACGATGATCGCGCCTGGCTTCTCTTCACCGACACAGACAGCTTGGTCTATGAGATCCAGACCGACGACTTCTACCAGGATATCGCTCCACACGTCCAGGAAAAATTCGATACATCCAACTACCGGACGAGCATCCCTCCGGCATCTCCAGCGGCGTGAATAATAAGATCCTCGGGGTATTCAAGGACGAGTGCGGCGGCAAGGCCATGACCGAATTCGTAGGGCTCCGGGCGAAGCTATACGCTTTCAAGGTGGATGACGGTGAGACCACCAAGAAGGCGAAGGGAGTCACCAAGAGCGTCATCAAGCGCAGCATCGCCTTCGAGGACTATAAGCGATGCCTCACCACTCAGCAAGAGATCCACCGTCCGATGAATATCCTCCGTAGCCATCTCCACCAGATCTACGCCGAGGAGATCAACAAGATCGCGCTCTCCGCCAAAGACGACAAGCGCCGCATCCTCCCCGACGGCATCAGCACCCTTGCCCACGGACACTATCGAATCGCCCGCAATTGAGGTGAGATCATCCCCTCTGCATTTAGTAGGCTCTGACGGGTGCGGATGCCCATCCCACACTTAGTAGGTTCTGACGGGCACGGATGCCCATCCAGACTGTCCATACTTAGATAAATGAGCAGCATACGAGTGCACATCTCCCTCCCCCACCAGCCCCTCTCGAATCTAGAGCTGGAGGAAGCTGCCAAGGCTCTGCATATCCCCCACTTCAGAGGGATATTCATGCGCAATGCCCTACCACCCACCCCACACCCTATCGAATGCGGCATCCTGAATCACGACGATCGCGATGGCCCTGGCACGCACTGGACGTGCTGGCATAAGCATGGAGGGCTCAAAGTCTACTTCGATCCTTAAGGCCTAGCCCCACCCAACGAGATCGTCAACTATCTGAGGCCGGAGATTCGATATAATACCGATGAGCTTCAGCGTCGCGGCGACGTGGTCTGCGGGCACTTTTGCTTGCACGTCTTGAAGCTTCTTTCGGAAGGTCGGACGCTCGAGGAGGTCATCTTCGACCTATAGATAAATGGATAAGTTTGGATCTCACTCGAGGAAGCGCATGCCCGTCTGGCGGATGCTTCAGGATCTCGATATGAACGATCATCGCATCACCAGTCTTGGATTGCCGCGGGATAGCTCGGACGCCGTGACGAAGAAATGGGTCAATCAGCAGCTGAAGGAGAGCCTGAAAAGTATCGATGACCCTAGAGGCAGAGCTTGGTGCTACCCAGAAAGCTCTCGAGGAAGAAAAGAAACGCTTCGACCGCATTGAGAAATATATGGCAAAGTGCCTACCCATGGCAGGTGGTAAGATGGAAGGGGATATCGATATGCAAATGCATGCGATCCACAATCTGCCAGAAGGGACCCGAGCAGACGAGCCGTTCACCAAGGGATGGTATGCTAAAAATTGGCAGGAGGCGGTCAGTGCGATGCAAGGAAGGGTCGAAGCCATGGATAAAAAGATCACGTCTCACCACGGATAGCTTCACAGCCTTTCTCGTCTCTCTCTTTCGAGGGACCGGAAAGACTACTGGTTGTTGCCAGTCGGACTCTTTGACCCATGAATTGAAAGATGCTGGATATCCCAGCCACTTCACGAAGATTTCCTTGACCCCATCCCTGGTTCGTCGCCGCAGGATATCTTCGATGCGAAAGACGTCCTGATCGGTGCGCTGCAGCTCCTGCTCGTAGAAGGATCCCTTGATCTCCTCGTCGTTGTAGAAGTCCTTGAGGCGATAGGTCGATGGCTGCGTCGATAGGGTCTGAAAGATGGTGAAGACTTCCTCCGTCCAGCGCAGAGTATATCCCTTCTCGAAAGTTCCCTTCTTCTTGATGATCCGGACTTTATCGCCGACGTCGAATCGATGAGGCTTCATGGGTGGGAGATCTCCGTAAAGATTCCAGAAGACTTTAGCCTCGTTCTCTTTCTTGCTGGCGGCGGTGGGAGTCATCTTGATGGATCGATGCTTGGTGGTATTATACTGGCGGACGAGATCGTCCAAGACGGGGAGGTAGGAGCGCGTAGAATTGGCCGAGAAGTATTTGAACATCTTCTCCTTCATGGTGCGATTCCAGCGCTCCACCACGCTCGATTTCTCCTCATTCTCCGTAGAGCAGAGCTCGACGTCGTGCTTCTGGAGCAGATCCTTCATCTCACGATTATAGAATTGCATGCCCTTATCGGTCCATAGCTTCTCAGGTTTGCGATCCTTGAAGACGGTCCGGAAGGCATCTCGCACCGTCGCACCTTTCTTATCCTTGAACGGCACCAGCCAGCCGTACTTGGAGAAGACGTCGATGATACTCAAGAGGTATTTGAAGCCTTGATTATTGCAGGAGAAGGCGCTCATATCTACGAGATCGGCTGCCCAGGTCTCGTCCACCCCACCTACCACCACGCGACGCTTCTGGAATTAGCGTCTGACTGGCTTATGCAGCTCTTCGGCTAGCTCATCCGACCATCTTACTTTTTTTCTTCACGCTCAGCCCAAATCGTGCCTTGGTGCCGATGATGGATCTGACGATACTTCGATCCATGCGCTCGCGTGCCGTGGGATGCTGGATGCCGTCCACCTCCTTGAGCATGGTCTTATCGCAGATGGAATTGCGGGCGGTCGTATCCTGATGCTGACCATAGCAGAGATCGTGGTGATAGCAGGCCTTATCCACGCGATTTATGGGCATCGACCAAGGTTTGGGGTGCCGTCTGCCTTCAGACGCTTATGAAGCTTGGTCCCGGGGCCGGTGAAATTATGCCCACGGGCATGCGATTGAGCATTTTATTCCAGAGCCCGGCGCCCGTAAATTGGGACTTCTGGGAGCCGCAGACGGCGCAGGTTCCGACCTTCCGCAGCCTCCCGTTGCTTGCCATTACCTCGCGGACCCCTAGCGTAGCGGTGGGCTTTCGACATTTCAAGCAGAACATTGCCATTTTATATAGATAAATGTACGTTGAAGACCTTACGTACGATCAGCCTACCGCCAGTAGTCATAATCACTTTCTCCTCCCGCAGCGATCCATCCGATGTCTGATCATCGGAAAATCGGACTGCGGCAAGACGACGCTGCTGAATAACCTCCTCCTGCGCGACGGATGGCTCGACTACGATCGACTCTACGTCTTCGGAAAATCGCCCCACCAGCCCATTTACCAGCTGCTGCGGCGGGCGCTGGGTAAAGGATTTTCGAAAGACGATATCCGCGAGCTTCTTTCCATCAAGGATCGCTATCCGCTTTCCTAGAACGACGCGGTAGTCGTGATGAAGCCACCGACCAAACCAAGTGGTGTCGAGCCCTTCTTCTTCGAACAGGTGACCGACGTGCCCGACCCCCGCGACCTTGACCCCTCTCGCAAGAATCTCATGGTCTTCGACGACTTGATGCGCAGCAAGCAGAGTATATGCGAAGACTACTACGTGCGTGGGCGCCATAATAACGTCGATTGCTTCTACCTCTGCCAAAATTTCTTCAAGCTCCCGCGGCAATCGATCCGGGAGAATGCCCATTTCATCTTACTCTTCGAGCAGGACGCCAAGAATCGCGATCATATCCGCCGGGACCATTGCAGCGATCTCACCCCGGCTCAGTTCAATACCCTATGCAACCACTCTTTGGGCAAGCCTCACGGATTCATGACCATCGATCTCACGAGGCCCAAGACGAATGGAAAGTATCGATGCAATCTGGATCAGTTCTATCGAGTATAAGATAAAGAATGATGCAGGAATTTTTCCTGGAAAATCAAAGGACTTGGATCGGGAGAATGCCCCCGAGCCCCACAACCACCCCTAGATGCAAGCAGTAGTGGGAGAGAGTGCTTATTAACGATGAGATCCCGGGATATGACTGCAGCAGATGCGGTGCTGAAAGGTATGCTCACCGCATCGATGAGCAGGATTTCGAGGGAAGGTCCTTTAATTCCCATTCCCGCCAACGGCCGTCGCTCGGACCCCAGTGCCGCATCAAGACGGTTCGCGGCCATCAATGCACGTACCCATCCATATCACCAAGCGATAAATACAAGAGGCATTCGAGGCTATTTCTTAGGCGTGCTGCCGGTGTGGATCTCCGATCGCTCGCGGTAAGGCTTTGGACCGTATCCAACAAGAGAATATTGCCATGCCCAAATTCACCACTCTCTGGTCGGGCGTAATAGTCCGGATGGCAAGGGAGTACGATCATAAAATCTTGGAGAGGATGGAAGTCTTCTGCTCCCCCAAATGCATCAACGCTTCGATCCTTCGCCTCCCAACGCCCCATAGCGTTCGATCCATCGCCTCGGGGCGTTCGTCCCATCGCCTAGGGGCGTTCGTTCCATCACCTCCCATCGCCCCATAGCGTTCGTTCCATTCCCCCATAGCGTTCGATCCATCGCCTCCCATCGCCCCATTGCGTTCGTCCAATCGCCTCCCATCGCTTAGGGGCGTTCGCGATGCTATAAATAAAATGACGTTCATCAAGATCACCGATCCTGAGCAGCGTGAGGCGCTTGCTAGGGACCTGAAGGAGACCAAGCGTAGTATCCAGGCTAACGATATGCAGCATCGTTTGGATAAGATCGGACTCAGTCGTGACTTATCCAAGATATTCAAGCCCGTCGTCGAGACGCAAAAGGAGACCGCTTCCCAGATCACCAAAAAGATCGATGATCTCACCATACCCATCCCCGTGCCTGCCCTTCCTCCTGCCACCGCCGCCGCCGACGACGACCCACTACCCATCGGGCAAGCACTGACTACCAATCTCGGTCCGCGAGGCACCCATTATCTTCAGCTCAGTATGACTCCCAAAGCCGATCATACCTTTTGATTGAGAGTGGAACACGACGCCATCATGATCGGAAGTCTCCCCATCACTTTCGACGGTGACGATATCATCGTCGATGACGAGCGCTATAGGGGTACCCCCGGCCTATGGGAGCTCATGGTCATGAAGCATCCCGAAGATTTCGAGGTGGACGACCTGAATATCTATGGTGATATCCTACGAGCATCGAGTGCCATGTATCAAGGCAATTCTGCAGTCTCGCAGACCCCTAAGGCTAGCAAAAGCAAGAAGTGGAAGGAGATCGTCTCGTACCTCTATGATACCGGTATATAGATATGTAGTCGGTGGGCGAGGATTTTTCGATACCATCGCCAGTCTGGTCTTCTGCCGCGAAGACGCTGGGAAGCAAGGCCGTGAGCGCCGCTTCCAATGCAGCCATTAAGGATTTGGAGAAAGGAGCGACGAAGGCCATAGGCAACGTCGTTCATCGAGTGGCCCGCAAGAAGCCCGCCACCAAGACCAAGAAGCCCAGAGCACCACCTGCCACCAAGACCAAGAGAACCCCTCAGCAGCAGCAGGCCCACCTCAATAATCACATCTCGGGTAGAGGCATCGCAACCATCCACGACTTCGTCCAGCGCTATAAATAAATATATGATGGCTGATATGCTTACTATCACCGAAGGACTGACTTTCGACGAAAGCGTCCCGGAGTACGAATTCTTCGAATACCATCCCATCACCCTGACGCAGCTGAATAGATCCGGCACCGAGATCCGCCTCAGCATCGAGTCGAAGGATCTCTACATCAGTTGTCGAAATGCGCATATGCAGAATCAAAATTCGCAGTAACTTCGGTATTTTGTTATTCCTCCATCCCTTCCAGAGCTACCTCTTGCTAGAAGGAAGGCTCCAGAAGAATGATTGGACGGCCTTTTTCCGATGCCAACCTCATCTCCCTCATCAATAATGTCATGATGTACCTCTTCAAATCCATCAGCTACAAGCTTTCCGGGCAGACGATCGAGCATTTGAACGATCCGGGGTTCGCCACCACCATGATGGGCCTACTCACGTATCCAGACGATTTCTCCAAATCCCAGGGCCTCAACCAGCTATGGGTCAAGGATACCTCTGCAGAGGCCGCCGCCGAGAATCTGCGATTTGCCGGGCGCAAGGCATACGTCATCGTCAAGCCCGCCAATAAGGGGACCTTCTCCTTCACCATCCCCTTGAAGCATATCTTTGGCTTTGCCCAGGACTACGAAAAGCTGGTCTACGGATTCAAGCATGGGCTCACTCTCGTCTGCGCTTCGATAATGACGCCATCTTCCGGGATGCTGCCAATATCAACGATCCCCGTAAGATCGTCCTCAGCAATCTCTCCTGGTTCGTCCCCTACGTGATGCCCTCCGACGACCAGAAGCTGCGGCTCTATAAGACCATCGAGAGCAAGGTGAAGCTAGATATCGGCTTCCGCATGAGGCAGTGCGATTAGATCGGCGTCCCAGAAAGCCGTGAATTCAACTGGCGCCTCTCCATCCGAAGCAGCCCCGAAAGACCCCGATGGGTGATCATCGCCTTCCAGACCGATAAGAGTAACGATCAAGAAGCCAACCCCGCCATCTTCGACCATTGCCGCGTGAATGATATCTGGGTCACTTTGAATTCCCAGAGATATCCTGCCATGGGTCATCGAGCCTCCTTCACGAATCAGAAGATCTCCAGGCTCTATAAGGAGGCCGCCGATATCCGCTGGAAATTCTTCAATATGGATCACCTGGTGAGCAATCCAGGCATCACCCCCGCCGACTTTACGGATCTCCATCCCCTCTTCGTATTCGACGTCTCCAAGCAGAGCGAGCGCATCAGTGCCAAGTGACCAAAAAAAAATTTCCCAATCCGTTTTGGATTGGGAAATTTTGCGTCCTTACCTCGATTTTTTTATACTTTCTCACCAGATCGTATGAGAGGTAGTGCTGATTGGAATTCTTGCTCAGCTTGCTGAATAAAAGCCTCCAAACTCGGCAATATCTACAATTAAAATTATGTACAATTATATAAAAGGCGCTCAGTGGATGGTCTGGAACTGGGCAGCAGGCATGCTGCTCACCATTCCCTTGAATTCCCCCATGGAATTGGCTGTGGCTGCTGTTGTTGGCAGTTTGTTCCAATCCTGGATGATTCTTGGGAAGAAGGAATAGCGGTAAACATCCCGTCTAGTTGTTGGTTGACGGGATGTGTGTTGTCCTCTTGTTCTGCTATCTGATGGTATGAGATATGCGCCAGCAGGGATGGCTACTAGGTGATGCTGGATTTTGAAAAGCAGAAAGAGGTTGATTTTGACTCTCGTCACCTGTAGTGGTTCCCATCCGATATTGTTCACCATCTGCGTGACGCTTCCAAGTTGGCTGTCTGTATAATTCCGAGTAGTGAATCATGCTACTCGTCTCTGCACTTTCTCTAGTTGGTCTATCTGTCCTGGTCTGAATAGGAGGCAGTCATCCGCAAACAGGCGGGCATCTGAGTTGGTGGCATCAGGTAGGTCGTTGATGAAAGTTAGTAAAAGCAACGGATCTAAAACTGTTCCCTGTGACACACCAGATAGAACATCTGCTGTCGACGAAATGTGCCCATCAAATAGTACTTGCTGTTTCCTGTTGGCTAAGAAGTCTCTGATCCACATGAGTGTCTCCCCACGTACCCCATAATAACTGAGTTTGTGAAGGAGGCGTTCGTGAGGCACTTTGTGAAAGGCTATGGAGAAGTCAAGTAGGACTATGTCTCCCCCCTCCCCCTCCCCCTCCCCCAACACAGTGAGTGTGCTGGCTATACTGTCAATGGTAATGGCTAGCTGCCTCTCACATGATCTTTGTTATCGGACACATGATCTTTGTTATCGGAACCCATGTCGCTTGTCGCTCAGTATTGAGTGTCTGTCAAAGTGGCCCATAACCTAACTACTACTATGTGCTCCGGTAACTACAGGATATCGAGGTGAGGAGGACTGGTCGATTATTGGAGGCTTGATGTTTGTCACCTTTTTTGAAGATTGGAACAATAGAAGCTGTTCGCCAGTTATCAGGGATAGAGCTTGTGTCGATGGATATCTTGAAC